>JAVKLF010000064.1:6893507-6909844 GCA_034783495.1 Millerichthys robustus | reverse complement strand
TGGTCGGGACTATTTTATATCCCTTGAATATTGGTCGTGACATGTCACGACCGTCCATACCCAAACCTACGCCCATGCGTTTGATTCAAATATAGAAGTTTGTAAACTGTCGGTGAGAGCCGAGAAGCTCGGCAGAGTGTTCAATGATGAGTCTCTTTAGACAGTTCAAAAACACAGTGGAGGCTTTCTCAAGATTTGGACTTCAGCTCACCCTGTCCTGTTGAGGACCTTCTCAAAATTGAATACACTATAAGAACAACCAAACATTATTTTGCAGTATCATTAGAGAGGAAAAAAAACATTTGTCCAGTATTTTTTTTAATGGAACAAAGATAGAAAATGTTCTTTAAGTTTGATCAAAGTTATGCCTGAATATAAAACCACACAATGGGATATTATCATTAATGGATTTACCTTCCCACAGCCTGGACGTATCAGTGAAGTAGTGTGGGATAATGTTGACTGAGAACGAAACAAAAGGCAGCCAGGAAGAACTTTGGAATGTCCTTCAGGAAGCATCAAGTCCTCTTTCTGAATGCCAGTGAAAGAAACTACATAAGAAAAATAATTATCTGAGATGATTCAGGCAGTGTCAGAAAATACACTAAACTTGTTTTGCATTTCGTATTGCATTTCCGTTTAATTTAATTTGAACTTCTTTTGGAGTGTGCTTACTCACAGATTTAGTTTATGGTTTTTCACTGTCTTAAATTGCACTTTACTCTATTCTATGGAGTGAAAATAACATGGCTATCAATGTCCTTAGTTTACATTAGGAATTCAGCTTAATCTAGTACTCCATTGTCCTGCAACTTCGTAAACTAAGGGTTAATATCCTCTGGAGTCCAGCTGAGGATTAGGAAATGGAGGTTTAACTGCCTGTGCTAATGGTGGGTGTTTGTCTCAATACTTTGTTTTGTCACTCCCAGACTCACTCTCATTTCCCAAAGCTGTCCCTGGAGCCCCCACTCTTGTAATGGCTTAGCTTTCTGAGCGCCACAGTATGGAGGGAAAAGAATAACAAGATTCTCATTTGGGCTCTATACACACTGCCCACAGATACTTGTATAATTGGCCCTGTTTTCATTCTTTGCTGTTGTTAATGCACTAGCTATTAGCGCGGTGATGTTGGTGCTGATTTCACGTGTTTGTTCATCATTGGAAGTTGTGCTCTTTGTCTGTTTGAGCATACACATGTAAAAGTGTGCAGACTTGTGTGTGTGTGTGTATCAGATAGATAGAGAGGAGTGTGCTCGGTCTCTCTCTTCCTCACTGCTCTTTTCTTTCTGAGTTTGGTCGTGGTTCCCCCGGGGCCCCTGTCGCAGTAATGGCCTGCTCCTGATTGCTCTGATACAGGTTAGGAATATTGGCTTTAATGATGTGTAAAATGAGCAAGCAGTGCCTGTGACATTTACAGATGGCACCGCCTTGGCCTGTTCTTCCCAACTGCTCGTTAATTCACAGGAACGGCGAGCACTTCTTTAAGTGACTGCCTGACGCATGCATACGGCACACCACAACACATCCCACGCAGGAAAAACAATAGCTCACCTCATGTCCTGCACCTTGTCACCGTTTCAACCAAGCGTTCACGCGAATGAATCAAATTTGGACTCCTCAAGGTGAAGAGCTGTCTATTGAGTCCTTTCAGAGGGTTCGTCACACTGATCTCCAGAGGGCTTTCAGAGGCTTAGACAGAGTAGATGTTGTAGTCTGCCTTATAGACAACACAGCTGGGCACAGCACCAAACCCCCTGAGGTGCTAATCTGGTCCACAGGCTCTCTGCGGCGCATCTGCTGCTACCGCAACGCGAAAGAGGAATCACCATCCTCGGGTCAGCCTCTCCTCTATCAGGTTCCGGTCTGATTTTTAGGTCAAACAAATACCTTCTCTGACAGCCATTCAGTAGTGGGAAAACAAGCTCATTTTCCTGTATGTAACAACTTCATTATTATGAAGTATGACCTTAAAACAGTTCAAATCACATGCATTTTTGCATTTAATCAGATAGATGTATTGAATTAGAATGTTATTGTATGACATTAGCGCTTTATGGCCTGTTCATTGGTTCATTGTCACATAATGAAAATGTGGGTTCAGCAGTACTAATAATAATGTAAAAATTACAACAATGTACTATTCCTCTTTATTCTATACGTCTCTTCTATCTATGACAAGTTTTAAACCTAAACTTGCATCTAAAAAAAGATTATTTGAGAAGTTTTGGAATTCAAAAATGCCTTTTCTGTAAATGCAAACCACACTCCACCCCTCCAAAAAAATAAAAAAACAGGATGCTGACCCCAACTAAATGTTGCTTTTATGACTGTTGGCTAATATCTAACAATATTTCAATAATTGTTATCATTATTATAGGTTTTGTTTGGAAAGCCATTCAAATAAATGTAGCAGCGCAAACAAGTGTTTTAAATTTATGGTTAGTATTAAGTACCTTATAATTGGAATACTGAAGTCTAATAATTCTGAAGTAGGTTTAAACTTACTATATGGCTTTTTCAATCCTAATGCAGCCCATTAAATGTACAATAATAAAAACAATCTTGTATCTTCATGAGATCATTTGCCTATTAAAATGCAGTTGTATCGCTCCAATCAAGGAGCAGATGAACAATATATGTAACTGAGATGTTTCCTGAAAAATTTTATGATCCATGTAAGTGTCGGACGGAGATGTGTATCTCAATCCGTTCCTCTCCATTTTGTAGCTTTGTGGCCATTACACTGTAATTTCCTTTTTATAATGCCATGTTAATTAAAGAAAAATCATATTTTGTTCATTCTTCACAGTTGGCGACTTTGTTGGCTTTAAAACGGCTTCTTCCTTGTTGTCTCGCTGCATTAATTTATTTCTAATTGGCCAGAACTTGTTGGTGACAGGATCATGTAGACATGGTCAGGAGGTTAATGCTTATGGTAATGTGACGAGGTGATCGCTCCTTTGTTAGCTACATTCTAACTGCAACAGCTGAGTGATAGATAAACAATAGCTAAGCGGCAGTAATTTTGTTATTTGGTTCAAACACTGAAAGTTTTCTCCGTTTAGGGAATTAAATAGTACAGTTTGTCAGTGTGCTAAAGCTGCTACTCATAGTTGCTCTAAGGCGTTTTTGGCTGCAGATGGTTTCTTCCCCCGTCTTCGATGGTTTACGTGTACATCAGGATACATACAGAAAAGGATTTGTTTCCTTGTATACTCATCAGTTTATGAAACCAGCCATCCGTTGATTTTTTTAATCTCCATAATGAAAGTGTTTTAATGCCTCCAATTTATTGCCTGGGCAGCCAACAGAATAATTAGCTTTGTTCAGGTTTTTAAAGTGACAAGAGCACAAGCACAACAACATTTGGAGTCACAAATTCTAATCAGATGCATTAGTTATTGTACCAGAAGGTATATTGGACAAGAAAAAAAAAAGTTGATTATGTGCATCACAATTAATCTTTTTCTTTTTCTGCATTTTTACTTTGAAGTTCGTTGAAGTTAACCTCTTTAATTCTGTCCAAATTTTCTTTTCTGATCCTGTCGATGCTTTAAAATGTCACACACACACGTGGACTTTTATTTTCTGTTGCTGTAAGTCTAAATAAAAAGGTTTCAAAGTCTTTATTGATTCTCTGTGACCTGGAGTCAATTCCACAAACTAAATCAGATAATTGAAGTCGGTGTCAAGCTAATTGGATTATTGCTTTAGCCCCCAAGAGATGACCCTCTGCTGCTGCACAAGGACAGCAATATTAGAGGCATCCATGCCACATCTGTCATTTACCAACATACAGCTGTGTCACCCAACAAGAAGGGAAGATTAACATCATCATTTTATTCCAGACATTTTTTTCGTACAGAGCTAATTTGATATCATATATTTTCTTTTACTTAAAATGTTACAGTGGTTTGGAGATGTGAAGCTTTTTATTTTCTTTTAATAATCAGTCGTATCAACAATTTGGCTTGGAATAAAACAGCACCCAAGTGGCAAGTAAGCTGAAAAGTCTATCAAGAAAAAAAACCCAACCCTATTGTGTCTGTTTGCCTTCAGTCCTCCAAACGTGGTTTATGCAGATGAGAGCCGTATTTGCATAGACATAATTAGGTAATTACAAATCATTTGGCAATGAGCTCAAGCATGTGTAGAGACCAGAGACGTTACACGAGTCGCATTGTACTGTACGGCGTTAATGAATTGCCTTCTGATCGGCAGAGGCATTAAGGCATGTGGTGGAACATATGTTGTGTCAGATCTCTTCATTGTAAACATCAAGTGACGTTTTCATAAATCTTAGTCAAACACAGAGTCGGTGGGTAAAATCACTTCAGGATAAAATAGATCAGCGTGTTCATTTTGGGAAAAAAGGATAAAAAGATAAATGGAAAAAAAATGTCAGGATGTTTTGTTAGCTGAAATGCAGTCTGCTTAATTTGGATTTAGTGTTTAGGTTGCGGAAATAAGCTTATTATCAGCCGGAGTCATTTTCCTGTTAACTGAATGTCTAATTTTAAAATATTCTGTCAAAATGCACATCTTACATGTGAGCAGCACGCACGTTAAGCTCAAAATTTTTGTCAATTTTGGTTTTCCAGAACAAGAGGATTCCTTTGAGTTCATTATTGTGTCGTTGACGGGTCAGACATGGAACTTTGAAGCAACGACATATGAGGAGAGAGAGCTGTGGGTTCAAGCAATAGAGAGCCAGATTTTTGCCAGCCTTCAGTCCTGTGAGAGCATCAAGAATAAGGTACAGTAGATTCTGACAATTAATAAGGTTCAAAACAAGTGGAATGGATGGGCAGAAGTCATCAAAGTGCTGTATTTTTACAACTCTGCTGCTTCCTTTAGGGTCTTTTCTTTCCCTTCTTTCAAATCCTTTTGCTTTCCTCCTCTTCTCACTCGTTTCACGCTATGACATGTAGGAGGTTGTCAGACAGGTGCGCCACAGTGTGGGGGATCTCTTATTAGAACTGACAGACATCTGAGATAGAACACGGCTTGTGTCAGCATACTGGGGAGACAAAATCTCATTTTCATATTCATATTTCCTCTGCCTCTGACTCCTTCTTAGCCTTTGAAGAACGAATCTTCTTCACTGCTTTTTGTCACCGGTTGTCTGTGATTTGAGTCCAGCTATAATTTTAGCTCAGCCCACTGAAATAATTAGTTCCTGTTGACCTATTCTCTCCCTAATTTCTCACAGTCTCGGTTAGGCAGTCAAAGTGATGCAATGGCCATTCAGTCCATACGAAATGTGAGGGGAAACAGCTTCTGTGTGGACTGTGATGCACCTAGTGAGTATAACTTCACTTAGCTTTCAACTATTATTTATAGGGTACTGAACAAAATAAACAGCAAAAACAAAACCGTACCAAACTACTGAAACTGAAGTGCTTGTATTCATCTGAATTTCTAAGAATGTATTATCAGGATTAAGACACAGTATGATGGATATGATGGATGTAAAAAAAAAAAAAACGGGGGTGGAAATGAGTGATTTCTTATCTTCTATCCTGTAGACCCAGATTGGGCCAGTTTGAACCTGGGTGCCCTGATGTGCATTGAGTGTTCAGGCATCCACAGGAACCTGGGCACCCACCTGTCTCGTGTGCGCTCTCTGGACCTGGACGACTGGCCGGTGGAGCTCAGCCTGGTGATGACTGCGATCGGCAACGCCATGGCCAACAGCGTGTGGGAAGGCGCTTTGGAGGGCTACGCCAAGCCGGGCAGCGACAGCACCAGGTTAGTGCAGCTCTGCAAATAAAGGTGCTGCTTAATGAAGCATCCGGAGATTATAGAGCCAGGAAAATGGCTGCAGTGTCTTCTCTCCATTAGCTGCCATTTATTAGCCACCCACATTTCAGCAGAGGCAGTTCACACCACAAAATGCTTCATAAGAAGCACCGGGGGGGCATAAATGTCAGCCTACTGAGTCAGAAACACAGTATTTTATGTCTTTTATTCATCCTGTACACACAGATCACTGTATTCTGCAGTTCATCCCTTCTCATCTATTTTGATAGTATAACATATAGCACCCCTTCTACAGCTTGAACACAATAATTCATAAAATGAGTGTCATGCGCAGCATTATTAGGCACCTACTTGATAAATGCTCAGTTGTCGAAGTTGTCACTTGACATGTACACACTAATAAAGGCAAGTTTTTTTTGAATGAGCCCACATGCTAAACAAACCACCACCAAACCATCATCCGTCCATAAGTTTTTTTTTTTACTCTTTTACTCGAGAGGCAGAGTACACCCTGTATAGGTCGCAAGTCCAACATGGGTCACATAGAGAAAAACAACCATTTACACTTTCACCCACACGTAGAGACAAATTAGAGTTGCTAATTAACCTAGCATGCATGCTTTTGGTCTGTTTGATGAAACAGGAGCACCTGATGAAACCCATGCCTGTATGGGGAGAACATGTAAACGCCACACAGAAAGTTCCCAAGTCGTTGAAACTCAGTATAGAGTAAATTTAATCCCAAGTAACAGCTTTATCAATACAAAGATTATTTTAATCTTGCATTTCAACAATTAGATAACCTGCAGAACGGAAATGTGCGGCTTCTGAATTTAAATCCATCTTTATATGTAACTTTGTTGGAGGATTCTTTTATCTGCTGTTGACAGGTGAACCAGTGACCCAGTTTGACTAATGACCTGTTGTGAGACTGTGCAGGTAATTAAGCACACCATGATGGCTAGACCCTACCCCAAAAGGCAGCCCCTCAGGTCCCAAGTTACCCTGTCACCTATCCATCAGACCGGGCGGGGTCATCACTCTCTTTGTCACAGCACAGGCTGTCCGCAGGGTCTCGCTGGTGGCATTTCGAACTTTGTTAGGAAAAGTCAAAACAGAGATGAAGGTCGATTATTGTTTCTGCCCTTGCAAGCAGAGGCACAGATTTGATTTGTTTGTGTGCTGTGGGGTCTAATTGGATTCAAGATACTAGGCAAGTTCTAAGTTTTAAGTTTAAGGGGGAGAAGTCTAACAAATAACATGAGCTGACTATTTTAGTAACAATTTCATCTGCAAGCTAATTAATTTGTCAGTTTTTAGTGTAATGCAAATCCTATTTGGTGTGAACTATTTCAATAAGTATCAACCTTCAACTCTTAAAGGTTTTAAACAGAAATGATTTCTACTTATAGCTAATTATCAGGATAGGTGAATTTATTTTATGTTGGGTTTTTTGTAGTTATAACTTTAATAGAAAACAATTAACTCTGAAAATTAGTTTACTAGAGAATCTTAAAAGCACAAAATCACTGCACAAGACAAAACAAGCAGAAGCGCTTCTCTAAAACTGATGTTTTATTTATCTTTTACTAACAAACAGCTGTTTGAGTTTTACCTCTTGGATTTATCCTCCTCTCTCTGGCCGGTTCAGACCTAAGTGATGGCCTACAGTTATTTATTGAATGGTATTTGTGCTGAAGTGCTCCGCTGTGGGACTTGGTGAAAGATTATTGATGTTGATTCCTCTCCCTACCACTGTCAGTCCTATGTCGCCTCGAGCTGGAAGGTTCTTCACTGTCTCAGAATTCCGATCTTATCCTGCAGCAACGTCTCCATTAACTTCCACTGTCAAACAATAAATCTCATTTGCAGGATAAGTAATCTTCAAACCCAGTGTAACACTTTAAATATCACACATGACCACAGATTGGTTTATTTGCTCATTAAATCAGAATAAGATTGCATAAACTATTTTAGCCATACTTTTTTCTTTTAACTTGAATGCAGAACATATGCAAAGATTTTTAATTCTGCCATGCTGATGACACGTAGCAGCTTTGCGATGGCACCTATGCAGGCATCGTATGGCTGCTGACTCTCACTAAACATTAGTGACACCTAATCTAAACGATTCAGTAACTACTTGAATATCAACTTGCGGTCTGATTGAATGTCTCCTGCAAGACTAGTTTTTCCCCCCTTGCATTTTTGAGATTTAACTTAAAGGCATTCATCCACAAGATTGATTTAGTTTATGATATTCTAGATCAAAGGAACACAATATATATATATAGAGAGAGATTTTTTGTTTGTAGATCGGTGAAATTATTATTGTACATCAAGAACAACTGCAGAGTTTATACTGGGAAGGTTGTTTTATACGTATGCATTATCAGATCTCCTGTTTTTATAAAGTGTACAACTTTTAGCGGATTGTTATCCTGTTTTTGATAATTAAACACTAATGTTTGTGAGCCATTAACAGAATAATATTGTCTTGTTACCTGTTATTACTTTTTAGAACCCTACGACTGGGAAGGTTTTATTGAAGTGTAGGACAAGTTACGTCTGGAATGCTAAACTTGTGGCAGCTTTGCACTGTGGCTGATCTCAGCAGTCAGCACATTACAGGGGAGTTGTTCTTTAATTAGCACCTGGGAGTCATTGTGTTTTGCATGTCATCTCTAATTACTTTGCAAGTTTGTGACAAAAAAAGTAAATCTTACAGAACATTTTTGATGGATGCAGTGGGAGTGGTCAAACCGCTAGCTTTCTTCTAGCTTCTTCTGGCACCCACATAAACGCACACATGCGCTTAGACACCAGTTCTCATTTTTGGGGAGATATCCCGGAGCGTGGACGGATGTGGACGGCTATCCCTCACTGATGGGGGGGGGGCTCCTCTTCGCTGTCACCCTCTGTAGGCTCTGCGCCGCCCTCGGCCACAGGCAGGTAATAGCTCTGATGAGAGCCCTCCACTTTGTTTCAGAAATAATTTGCCACTCCTGCCGCCTGCAGGGGCCGCGTGGTAATAAAAATGAATCACACCACTAACCTCTTCAAACCTGGCCCCTCCGCCTGTTTTAACCCCTTCAACTCTGGCCGTACGGTCCTCCTCTCAGGCTGTTTGTGAAATCATGGCTGTGGTCAACAGACCTCTGTTCTAAGAGTTATCTACGTTAGCTTCTGCCTTTCACATCAGCCCTCCCAAAACACAAAGCAAGGCTTCCAGGTTGTACGCAGGTTAGTAATGCTGGAAAGCCTGCTCCCCGAAGAGATTTTCAGTCGGTTTTGCCAGGAACCCTGGTGGAGGAAGACTAATTAATTAAGACAAATGAATGACTTGGTCTTCCCATGTCCTTTCTCTCCTTTCTCTTTCTAAATGAAAGCCACAGGTCAGTAATTATCCCTGTGTGGGAGAAGTAGTACCTTGGTTGCTAATTGCCAATACGCCACTGGGTGTCAGGGCCAGGTGGATGGAGAGGAAGTACTGCTGAACCATGGAATTTAGCCACTGTGGTGTTTGGAAATCATAATTTTTAAAAAAGTGCCTAATTGCCTGAAAGATAATGGATTTAAGTCAGCGACCGAGACTTAAAACCGTGCACTACATGAAGCAGTCTGCACACTTAAATGGGCCATGTGTTCTCGTCCCCTCAGCTTTGTGTGTGAGGCGAGGGTTCAGCAGGGGTTAACAGCATGAGCGTTTAAGAGTGTTAGTCTTTCTGGCACAAAAACGAAGCCACTCCATCATGAGGGGTCTGACAACCTCATTAATGTCACAATATATTCAGCTCATCCCTCTGCCTGCCTTTAGCACCCAGATGCTCACCCATTGGCAATTCTATAGGGTTTAAAGTAAAACAAAAAAAAAAAAAACATTTGAATTCTGGTCAGCTGTTTGGACTGCACTGTGGAAAAGAGAAAAGCTTTGTCTCTACTTGTAAAAATATTTGTCTTCATTCTTTTTGAGCTAGTATTCTCAGAGCAGAGCAAAGCAGGTCTACACTGTAACTCGCTGGACCACAGGAGGCCTTATTTAGCACTCTTGTTGAGGCGTTTACTGTGTTGCTCCTTCATTTCTCACCCTTAGCAACCTTTGATGCTTTGTGGCCCAACTTTCTCTCTCTCTGTCATTCCCTTCACAGCCCCCTCTGTTTTGCTGCTGTCCCCTCATCCTCCCTCTCTGCTCTTCCCTCCCTGCAGTTTGTGGAAGTGAAGCTACTGGCTGCATGGGAATCAGCCGAATAGAAGTCGACCACCCCCCACTGTGAAGTCTGTTCAAGCTGCTCCAACCCCAGCCCCCCTCACTGTTGCACCTCCAACAGCATTTCTCCCCTTCACTGCGTCTGTTTGATGTATCCACAGTGAATTTGGACACTCCATGGAGAAGTAGGAGGAGCTGGGGAAGGCTTTGATAGTTTTGAAGACTCGGTTTGTGTTTGAAAGATGGGCTAGTCGTGGGACGGACGTCCTTTATTTTTCCTATGGACCGATGCACCTTTATTGCAGGCGGTCAGATCGGTCATTCTGTAGCGCTGCAAGCTCCACCTCCACCGTCTCAGTTTCCCTTCCTTTCCTATAAATTCCCGTTTACCTTTTGTCTTTCAGGCTTGACTAATTATCCTTGTTTGTTCCTCTTTATTTGAATTCAGTCATGTGTTCTTGACTCTGTGGGCTGGGTTTAGGAGAATCATTCTGCCATTTGCCACTTAATTAAGTCAGGGTCAGAATGCATTGCTCAACGGAGAGCTGAAGGGACAGAGCTCTAATAGAATTATAAAAGAAGCCTTTCTCTACTGTTAAGGCTGCTTTTATCTCGGCAGGACCTGCATAGGCAAATGAAAGGGGACACCAGCTCTAGACAGGAATCTCATTTCCACTTTAAACTTCAGGGAGCGTTTTGATGTTTGCCCAGAATTTCATTCACTTCAAAGTAATTGAAAGTTAAACACTGTTTATGCTGTGGGATAACCGAATGATGGAGGAAGGTTGTGGCCGTGGCTTTTTAGATGAAAGCAAGGAGTGCTGGCATTTTTATTGGCAACTTTAAAAGCTCCCTCTATCCCCTGAGCAACAGTGAAACCTAGAACAACTATGCGCTCAAGCCTGGGTGAGGGAACATGGCGTGGATGAGCTTTGAAACCTATGAGTGTAGTCAAGACTTGAAGTTAGTTCCAGTTTTTAAATTCCCCACACATGTTCTGAAAATTCCCTCCTCTTCCCCCTCACCACCTCCACTCCTACTTTGTCCCTGTGCTTTACCATGCTAAATCTGCTGATTTTTATTTTTCTTCCTCCTGCTGTGAGGAAGTGTCCTTTTCAAGAGTCTCAGTTTCCCCTCTGACTGTCTAAACCCAACCTCTGTTTGGATTGTTTTCTCTATTTCAAACAAAAGACAGAGGCGGTATTACCATTTCACTTCCTTTCACACCCTTTCTTTCAAGTGGCAGCAGCTTGGGATTTTGTTGAAACTGCTTGACCACTTTTGCTTCTCCAGCCCTGTTTTATTTTTACTTTTTTTTAGGGTGGTAGTGGTGGTGGGTAACTTTCCAGAAAGCACAGGGATTTTGTTGAATTTTAAGCTCAACATCAGCAGTGAATGAGGCCCTTTCCTGCAGGTCTTTAGAGCTGATTTTTGTAGTGAAGGCTAACAAAGTGTCCTCGGGGCTCCTTTCTGAGATGTTGACGTCTTCTTAATGGCTTTCCTCAGCCTTTTTGTTTCACGTCTTGGTGCTAACTTTATGCCTCATTTAGCTCATATCAATTCACTGGGCTCTACAGATTCAGCATGTCATTCATGGCCAAGCTTCCCAAAACAAACGGCTCTGACTTGTTTTTATCCAAGCTTAGATTTTTGTAAAAGTTCTCCAAATTGCCCCGAGGACTACAGCTGGAATGTAGCTGCAGTTTTCAGAAAGTCCTCGCTGTCTAAAACACACTTGTTTTCAATAAGTCCACCAGAAAAAAAGGTGGAAGGGCTGGACAGCCCCTTCCTGTTCTGAGCAGTCCGCTAGTTCTAAGGCCAATTGATTTGCTAACAGGCTTGTCCACACATAATGACTGAGTAGGGATCGACGGAGGTCTTACACCATAAAACTTCGAAGCAATTGCCTGCTATTAGGGATGTATTGTTGGTCACATAATACCTCCTTCATTCAGAAAAAGGTCTGCTCATGGTGTGGTGAGCTGAAGGGCTTTCTCCTGTGCATTTTCTTTTTGGGACTTAACAAAAATGTAGCAATTTCCTTATTGTTACAGCTGTAAAACCATTTTCAGTTGCGGTTTAAGTTACTTTTATGAGCCGCTGGTGGTGTTTTTACAGTTAATCAATTTTGGCTTGCTTCTTTTCCATTGCTTCATCTTCTCCTGCAGTTAAGAAGGTTTCCCATCTTGTTGCTGAAACACAAAGTTGGCTGTAAAGTGATCCTGGCAGCAGACGAATAAGTGTGAAAATAGCTGCTTTCTGTGGTTAGGTGGTTGTCTTGACACCTGGCTGCTGGAGTATATGTACTGTAGCTGATAAAAAAGGAGGGAATAACTTTGATCTGGTCGCTAAATGACCTTCCTGGAAGCAGACTTTAGAACCGATTACACCCACGTCATTGCATGTTGACTTTTTTGATAGTCTATTTTTAGGCTGCAGAGCATTTTTGATTTTTAAAAATTGTATTTGGAAAAGTAAATTAGTTGTAGATGTGCGTCTAATGATTACTTTCTGGTAGTTCATTAAAATCTGCACAGTAGTTCATGAGCTATTTGGCTAACAAACAAACAGACCTACACAGAGACAATTACGTGATTCCCCACCTTTCATGATGGTGAGCAACCATAATCCTGCTACTAAAAAAAACTAAATATGCATTCATATTTATCAAATTTCTGCAAGTAATAGCAATAATAAAGATCTACAATCAGTCTTTATTATAATTAAAAATAAGCATCACACTCGATTTGATGTAGTTTTGTTACTCATCCAAAAGGAAACAAATTAGCTAATAAAACTGTTTGAGTTTGTTTTCACCTTTTATTATGATGAAATATATTTGAATGGAGTAGGACTGTCAGGTTGTACATGCTGCTAGGCCTTGGCCAGTTGATAAAGAGTCCCATGAGAGCCATGTCACTCCAGCCAGCGTCACCGCTTTAACTGATTTGTACCAACCTTCTCTTTTCTGTCACTCACCCACAGAATCAAACAACAGGCTCTTTCTGCTCCCCTTATCGCACTGACTGACAGGGTCACCGGGTTAGCACCACACTGGGCATGCTCAGTTATTCTCATATTGATATTGTTTTTTTTTTTTCTTTTTCCGATTTGGACAGTTTGTATGTGGGCAAAGAATGATATGAGGGAGGGTCAAGATGGAAAGCAATAGATAGAATTCTGCTTGGCGATAGAGGAGGGATCCTTCCCTCTGTCTCCATTCTCTGCTTCAGGCTGGAGTGAAGGAGCCCCACATCCAACCGTCTCTTTTTGGCTGCCATTCAGCCCCATCGATCTGACTCTGGGCCCAGCCACCCCAAGGGAGACCGAAGCTCTGAGACACACTGCCTCTTTTGTGGAAGGGATCCACCAGTTCAGACTGACAGCCGACAGTGCAGATAAAAATGCGTCCCCCGCCTTCCTGTATTGTCCACAGCAGACATCCTGTTCAAGATGTGTAACCTTTAGAAAACCGGCCAAGCTCTGACCGTCATTCTGACGGCCATAATCACACGAAGCTGGAATATTGCCCAGAGCACACAGCCTTTGGTATTCTTTGATCTCCCCAGCCTATCTTACTGTATTATTTCCCATCCTGATAGACTGTGATAATGAAATCACTTTCCTGTGCTCTAACCATTTAAAAATGTCACTATACTTCAGCGAGTATCTCAGGTCAATTACTGTAATGTTTCCCTTGTGTCTCCACAGTTTGTCTTGTGTATATGACATTGCCTTTAAATTATAGCCTCTAAATTATTTTAGGAAATTCTCTAACCAAGGTGTAAAGTTGCTCACTGCATGTTCTCTGTGTTTCCCTCCGCCTGACCTGCAACCATGCTGTCATTTTTCTGCAGGGAGGAGAAGGAGCGTTGGATCCGAGCCAAGTATGAGCAGAAGCTCTTCTTGTTGGGGCTGCCCCAGTCGGATGTTCCTCTGGGGCAGCAGCTGCTTCGGGCGGTGGTAGAGGATGACCTGAGGTTGGTGGTGTTGCTGCTTGCCCACGGCACCAAGGAGGAGGTCAATGAGACTTATGGGGATGGAGACGGACGTACCGCTCTGCACCTCTCGTGTGCCATGGCCAATGTTGTCATCACACAGCTGCTCATTTGGGTAAGTTGGCTCCACTGAACTTAGAGGGGAAGTTTCAAATTTGGATGAACATTTTCAGTGTTGCCATCTGACTACACAAATAAGAATTTTATTTTTTTTTATCTGATGATCGATAAAGCGACTTATAATTTACTCCAACTGTTCAGTGTGGTTCGCAGGTTACAGTATTCATATCATTCTTCCCCACAGTACGGTGTGGATGTGAAAAGCCGAGACGCTCGTGGACAGACGCCTCTGTCTTACGCCCGACGAGCCGGAAGCCAAGAGTGTGTCGACATCTTACTTCAACATGGCTGCCCCAACGATTCCAGCAGCCTGACCTCGGTGCCCGCATCCAATATCAGCCTGCGCAACCCCAACATCAACAACAACAACGCCCAATGTGATCTGAACCGCAGCATCAGCATCATGTAGAAGCTAGATCGCAACTTCAGACAAAACACACACAAAACGCAAAAGAAAAAGCCCACCTGTGTCTCTCTTCCTCCTTCCTGTTTCACACTGTGTAATACAGAATCTGTACAGAAATATCAGGAGAGATCGAGTTACTGTTCATTTTTCACTGCGCTGCAAGTTTGGATTTGTGCATTATTTTAATATATTGGTAATTTTGTTTCTTAACTTTATTCAGTTTTGATCTGAGACGACCATGATTAGCTTTAAGCTTTTGTGTTTTGTTTTTTTCTTGATAAGTATCAACCAAATGAATGTTTACTTCCTTCTGGCATTCATATCTACCCTAAAAAAAGCCTTTCCCTAATGTTTGAACATTTCCTATGATGTCTTCCTTTCTTTGTGATGTGAATTCAGCTTACATTGAGTAGGAAAAGAAATCCTCTTACTTGCCTAAGCAAAGTAACAAAACTGTAGGAGTAGTTGAACTGATCTAGAGACAAACTTAATCTCTGACAACAACAGTGGTTGTTACAGCTTCCATAATGATGCATGTCTCCAACATAGCTATCAAAACTCTTGACATGTTATTCATATACAAAGGCAAAGCAATTATAGTTAAAGAGACCAAATGATTTAGACACTTAATTCACAGCCAAATGGATTCGAATTGTCATAAAGGAGCTGATTGCAGAGTTCCCATTGGCTAAAAGCAAGTCATTTTCTTTTCCACAATCCTTCAGTAAAAGTGTCCATGACTATGAAGGAATTAAGATGCATAATGTTTTACAACCATTAAGCCACGTGGCTTTGTAAGCGTGTGCCTCTTCAATCAGAATTCATTCACATTCAAAGGTTTGATTGGAGCTACGAAATTCTACCATTATGATCTCTTTGTTGGAATAATTTCAGGATTGAATGAATTGTGGTGGTAATTGTTTCACAGATTTTCTAAAGTTCCAACCGAAAGGTCCTCCTGTGGCTGAAATATAGTATAAAACTGGTACTCTAAAGATCAGATCCGATATTGTTGCTGTGAAATGCGTATGTGGTACTGTCTGTCTCTGTGAGTGTGTGTGTGTGTGTGTGGACATAATACGTTCCATCCATGTCTATAAATGTATGCAGCAGTGAACTCCGGGGCATTTCTGTTTATAAAGGACTCTTGAGAGCAGACGCCTACAGTGAAGATTCAGGAACATAACTGTGTTTTATTGTACAGATTTCTGTAAAAAAGTAGTTCATGTTCCTTTGCCTTATTCCTTACAAGAACAGTCTGACCCTTCTTAGAATTTTAGTCAATATAAAATAGCTGTGATCTTCTCCTTAAGGCTTCCCCGTCCTGAGAAAATGTCAGTCTGAGAGCAGGGAGTAAAGAAAAACACATTTATCTGACTGAAGAAAAGGCTATAAAAAGGGATTTCAATGACACGATATTTATAAAAGGAAGCATAATACGTTTTTTTATTTATGTAAATGTACAGTATTCCTTAGACATGGTAAGCCACTTCCTTCTTTTTGATTAAAAATTTGAATACAAAAAAAAATACTTCAGGTAGAGTTTTCAACTATTTGTAAAGTTTTGAAACATCTTGTTTTTATGGGTTTACAAACGCATATTGTTTTATTGTTGTTTACAATCCAAGTAATTACATGGTACCTAATCTGTAATATTTTTGTTATTTACAATATTTTTTCAACTAAAGACATGAATATGTGGTTACAAGACGAAGCAGTGACACTGTGAAGGAGTGGTTTAATGGGTTTTTTTTAAAGATGGAAATGTCAAAGTAAAAATGCTGTGCCAATTCCCAATAAGGACCCCTTTACAATGATTTATTAATACACACTTCATAAAGTA
>JAVKLF010000064.1:6852982-6871791 GCA_034783495.1 Millerichthys robustus | reverse complement strand
TTCTTTCTTTCTTTCTTTCTTTCTTTCTTTCTTTCTTTCTTTCTTTCTTTCTTTCTTTCTTTCTTTCTTTCTATGCAAAGCCTCTCTCAGCCTTATTCTTTCTTTCTTTCTTTCTTTCTTTCTTTCTTTCTTTCTTTCTTTCTATGCAAAGCCTCTCTCAGCCTTATTATTGCTCTGGCTGGCACAGCTTTGAATACAACTTTGTGTTTGTGGGAACATGCTCGCACCCTAGCATATGTTGGAACTTAAAAAAAATCTTGTGGAATAGGGTAATCCAAACCTTGAAAACATAAGCTGTTCTTCATTTCCAGAAAAAAAAACATAGTTTTGTTGATCCATAGTTCAGGTTTTGTTGTGTTCAAACCCAGAAATCAGGTTTTGTGAACCAGTTAGATGATTGTGTTGTTTACAGTAGACTGCCCTAGTCAGTCCCATTTCCTCTAAATAGTTCATGATTTTGTTCTTTAATAAAAAAACAAGTTGCAGTAATTGGATTTTTTTCTATGCTACATTTTAAATCTTCCCTCTTCCTGCAGTATACCTGTTCTGAACTCAATCAAAACAAGCCACCTGATTATTAAAAAGGATGCCTAAATTAGATGAATGTGGCAACTCTGGAGCTGAAGACATGTATTGTGAAGCAGCAGTGAGTTACCAGATGTCATCAAAACTCAGGTAAAAATAACTGTTAATCAAAGTTCAACATTTTAAAGGGACTTTCTGGGGGGAAAATGCTGTCAGTTTGAGCTAAAACAATTCATTTTCTGCCAAAGAGCATTTTATTTCAAGTGAAGCATTTCTTACATTTCCAATTCTTGTATTTCATTATTACTTTCTGCCACCTGTTTTTCTCTAACAAAATGTGTCTAAAATGATCCTTTTTTATTCTTATCAGCAGATGCATGTGTGGAAAGTGTTGTTCTCAATGCTTTCTGCTCTTTTCTTTTTAAGAAACAAAGGTTATAGTCTCCAGCAGCTGCATTCATGAATGAAAATGTTGAGTTGCTCGTTATTTACCTGTTGCCATGGTGATTCACAGAATAGCGCTTCATTGATTTCTTTTTAGATGGTTTTTCATTTTAAACACAGAAGCACGAATATAAGTCTTAAGAGCATTACTCTTTGTTAGTCTCACTTTCTTGCACGTTTTCTTTTATTTAAGAGCACCTTTTGTGAGATTTTAACTCTTTTCTGCTTTACATCTTTTAGGTTGATTTTTTTTTCATGTTTTCTGTTGAAAAATATTGAGAAAAATTAGAAAGCTGGATGTGAAGCAGAGAGAAAAGCAGGGTAGTAACTTTGCGACTCTCACAGTTAATAGTTTAAAACAGCTTTTCTACTTTTTCCAGGAAGTCACACAATCCTTTCTCATACTTTCCTTTCACTTTTCTTCCATCTGAAACATGTTTCCATGGTTATGGTTAGCTGCTCTTACAAGTAAATAACTTTATTGTCTTTGTTATTTATCAAAGCTCAAATAACAGGAAAAATTATTTGGACAGCTCAGTTTTGGAACCATTTTGAAAAGTAATCTTTCAACCCACCAGCACCATGAAAAGTGTTTTCTTAGATGTGGTGTTTTGAATCTTAGAGGCTATTAGACTATTAGACTTAGACTATTAGAATACAGACAGCTAAATTATAAAATAACATTTACACTTTTTTCTCAGTTGTAAACATCCACTTATTTTGGGTTTGTGCAACCTCATTAATACAACAGCATGGCAGCACAGTGGTTTAGTGGTTAGCTCTGATGCCTCACAGCAAGAAGGTCATGTGTTTAACCCCTGGTTTGGATCTGGGTTTTTTTCTGTATGAAGTTTGCTTGTTCTCTCTAGATACCCAGGTTTCCTCCCACAGTCCAAAACATGCATGTTAGAAAGTCTTCAGGCCCAGGCAAGAAAATCTTTGATCTCAATGGGATTTCCCTGGATAAATAAATGACCATTTCTGGAAAATGAGGATTAGTGGTTTGATAAATCATCACTTATTTCAGTTATGCTTTAAAGTTGTTAATGTGTCCTAATAATATTGCTGAGCTTTCTGGTGCCGTGTTGCATCTTCTCTTATGTTTTGCTTCATGATTTATGCGCTCCTAAATGTCAACTGCCTTAATGCTGCATTGAGTAATACTGGGTAAAATGCTCTTTGAGGTGCTTGCCAAATCTACACAACTTTGTCATCAAATAAAACGAACAACTGTTTATAATTTCCTGCTGACCCTTTGTAATTGTAACACATTACCTAATACACAACTCACAACTCCTTTTAGTGTCTGATGATTAGAGTAGCAGGAACTAATTTTCAAGTAAAGTTAAATGTGTTTTTATGCTTGCTACTGAAAGTGAACGGACAATAATGTTTTTGCTTATGTCTGTGCATTTATGTGTGGACTTGTTTGTTGGTCATATTGCTAAAATATCTTTTGAACCACTGGATGGATTTTAATGAAATGCTTTTCCTTCTACTTATGTTACCAGAAATCTGGATTTCACTTTTAGTGAATGAGTAACAGTAACATGCAATGTCCCAGGGGCATTATTCATGAAAAAAACATGATCCTGAATGCTGAGTAAATAGTTACATGCTTCCACTGTGATATTTGACAGGGTAATATTTTTGTCAGACATGGCATCCAGTCCATAACCAAGAGGTATGTGAGGCCAGAGTTTTTTTTTCTTACATCAATAATTCATTAAATCCATTTAAATATATGTATATATATTGAAAGAATGTTGTGCTTAGCAGCACCTTAAATATTATCCCTCCTTATTAATATTCACTGCTTTATGCTCTGCATCCTACCAGCCACTGGAAAGCAAATTGAAAGGTCCACCACTTTATATTCTGCAACAACATGGCAGCTTAATGCAAAATTCAACTTTGCTAGTGTTTACATTAATGTGGTGCAGTGGTTAGAGCTATTAACTTTCAGTGAGTAAGGTTGCAGAATTGCCTCCTAGCGAGGAGTCTTTCACAAAGAAGTTTGCATGTTCTCCACACATGTCTGGGTTTTCTCCTGGTACTTTGGTTTCTTCCAGCAGGAGGTGAAGCTACCACCTTCTCCTTGAGATGTAACAGCTCTACTGTGCCGCCATGCTGCATGCCATTCCTTAACTAAAACCTGGAAAGGACAAAGCAAGTAAATCTCAATATCTCAATTTTTTTACATAGCCTACTTCATTTTTTTCTATATAATTGGCCTAACATAGGCGTGAAGATCTTTGATCTCAGTTAGATCAACTTCTCTATTTAATATCATCTTTGATTCAATAAAAGGAAAAGGAGCTCTGTGTTTTGGCTCTTACTCTGACACATTGTGCCAAACTACAGATTCTTGCACTTTGCACACTTCATTGAAAAAGTGAATAATTTATGGGCGTGTATTAATTAATTTTTTTATTATTATATGTTATTCAGTATGCTTCTAATATCCTATTAATAGGATCAATATCATTTTTTTACTTAGGTAGAAAGGTACATAAAAGGCATTAGGTGAAAAACAACAGGCAAATCTTTCATATGCGTTTTCTCATTAAAGCATCCCCTGCAGAAGAAAGCAGCCATTAGAAAGCAACATAATAAAGGTACACAGAATCTTTGCTGCTGTTGCTAAATTACAACGTCCTCTTCAGCTTCTCCTTTTCATACAATATATTTTGTAATTGATACCTGCTGTGTTCTGTACTGGGCAGTTTGTTGCTGCTCTCTCCTCCTCAGGCATATCATATCTGCCTGTCGAAAAGAACAAAGGAGGTTACAAAACAGAAGCAGACTCCAAAATATATTGCCACAGATGTTTTTTAAAACCATTTTTGTTAAAGTTGTTTTGATCCTTAAATTACAATTTAAACCAGTAATGGAATTTCACCTTTAAACACTGCAGGCGGTAATTCTGCCTTTGTTTATGTCAACACTGAGATCAGACTAATTTTGTCAGTAAATATTATAATAAATTTTACGTAACAAAAGGGTTCTGTTTTGGAGTTGGGTTTTATATGGCTGTTGGTCACAGTACGGCGTGAGATCAGGAACTTCAGATTCTAGCTGCAGAGGAAAGCTGATTGAGACAAGAACTAAATGCCTGGCTTTAGCTAGATCTGTAGTTTAGAACTTGTCTCCCTCTTCTGGCAGAAAGAAGGATTACATAAATATTGTTTGCTTGTGATATTTAGAATTATTTGACATATTAGCATGATTGAAAACCTATTTATTATGTATAACACACCTAGAATTTAGCTCTGACAAGTTAGTGAATATTTTAGCCCACATGTGGTCAGATTAGAGTAATTTCCGAGCAAATATTCTTATCTAAGGTAAACGAGATTGTGGGCTGCACCATGTGTTAGACATTTTTTTAAACACTAGTCAAATTTGGTCACACAAGTTTTTCAAATCAGAAAGTCTTCCAAAGTAACATTGCTATAGCTGGTATAATACACATTTGTATTTGTTTTCCCTTTAGTAAAGTACAAGAAACATTCATTCATGTCTGTTTGAATCTTGTTTCAGTCAGTCAAGTATTTCCTTGGTCATTTTTTAGCTTCACAGTTTGTCAGCATTATAAACCTACAATGTATATGGAGACATATTGCAACTCAGTGAAAGTGTTATGCGCTAAATGGACACAGCAACATCCGTCAGTGTGTTCTTTAGATCATCATCTATCATCAGTCATGACTGTGAATACAAAGCAGAACAGCAGAAATATACAATATTTTTTTAAAAAAGGTGGAGAAAGTCACAACGGAAGAACAAAGATTTCTTGAGGTAGATTAATGACAGTTTGAAAGGATATCACAATGTTATTGAAGTGGCGTAATTCCATTTAAATTGGCTTAGGGTTACATTTTCTGTAAGATTCAGCAACCCCTGTTTTGTGATGGGTGAAATCTAAGGCTTCCAGGCTTTATGCTACATTTTCAACTGAGCAGGTTTGAAATAGCAAGTTCTGTCAATGCATAACTACTATTACTTTTCCAGGTTTGCATGTGAAAGTGTTTTTATAACTTTCATATAAATATCCTGCCCTTTGTAGTTTTGTTGGTGGGGGTTACTATGGTCTACACACTTGGTTACAAGGGCAGAATATTGATTAGCTTTTTAAAGGCTGTGGTCATATCCTCAGCAGTCCACCTATTGTTAGGTTAAAAAGTAGCCCCTGGGAAGCCAATGAATAATAATCTTGTTTGGTCCATGGAGAAATAAAAGCTTTCTTTGAGGGGTGTGGTGAACCTTTAACCCCAATAAAATAACGAACTCCATTACGGGCAAAGCCTCTTTTGTACTCGCATCATATTCCAAAAGAGTTGTGGCTTCAGTATTTGCAGCTTTTGTGATTTGATTTAAAGCATAAAATCGGACATATTTAAAAAAAAAAAATTCTAAAATCAGTTGATCAAGCAAAAAAATATTTTACAAAATATTCTAACAAATATAAAAGCGTATTGAATATTTTTATTACAAAAATCTGAAAACCTGGATATTGTTGCAACACCAATTAGCATACATCAGAGACATTTTTTATTATGTCAGTGGAATAAACAGGGAACCTGTGGAATTGTTCGAAAGCACACATGTTAACAACGGTGGGACATCTGGAGAAGATTAGAGAATAACAAAAGAGTGAATGTGTTGTCTAGATTGAAAGACTTCCTCTTTGAGGACAGACTCACAAGCAAAGCAGCCATTCAGCAGTGGGATGGATCCTGACTACTAAAGAGGAAGAGGGAGAGAGAGACTGAAGAGAGAACAAGAATTTAGGGGGAGTGGTGGGAGAGAGATAGGAGGCGAGAAAGAGAGGCTCCACACAGCAGAATATAAATCTGTATGTTAACAGGACTAAAGCTCGGGGGTCTGAGTCGGCTTTAATGTTGATGCTGCTGGGGGGTGACCATACAGCATGAAGAGAGGGGTCTTCTCTGTTAACTGTGGATCTGTGCAAAAAGGGAAGTGGAACCCGCGGAATCTGTGAACGCCGGTTGTCAAGCACAGTGGTGGGCTTGTCGGAAGTCCCTGACCCCCTCATTTTCATTTCTTGGAGGATAAGCGAAGAGCTAAAGAGACACAAGAGAAAAAGGAAGGTGACAGCGAAGGACCAGTGAGCCGCTTCCCTCTTTATTGCCTTCATTCAAAAAACCATTGCATCCCATTATCAAAGCGATGTAGAGGCATTATCTCCGATTGGAGGAGGAAGGGTCCCATTGACTGCTCAGGCTTAGCACCTCTCTAAAAACGCTAGCCCTTTTCATCACCCCCCACATCACCCATATTCTTCTGTCTGCTGTTTTACTCTGTTCTCTCTTCTCCAGTCCCTTGTATTCTTGTTTCTTTTCACACGACTTGGGAATCAGGCACCGCGTTTCAGTTTGAAGTGGGTGTTTCTGTTATTGTGCTTGGTGCCTCTGCAAAGGACAGCTGAGCAGGGAGTTGGAAAGACAGCTTTGGAGATAATAAAACAGCAGACAGAAAAAGGGGGAGACCTGGAGCTCCAGGAACAGCTGACAGAGAATAGCATGTGCACTGGGATGAAAAGAAAACTATTCACTGAGAACATTACCAATTCTGAGAAGAAAAAAGAGGCAGTGTGACAAACATCTCTGCTGGTTTGATTCTGCTGTTCTTGTTGCTAAGCAAAGCTTCTAACCCTGAAGTTCTTGGGGAGTACTGATCATCACTCCACAGCCATGAAAGGAAACTCAGAGGAAAGCATTGAAAGTGTCAAGCCCTCCAATCTGCAAGCTTTCGCCAACATATCCACCCTACATGGCATGAGTCATATATTTGCCTATGGGCACATGACATTCCGACGATTTCTTTGGACAATTTCCTTTCTGGGTTCCCTAGCCTTACTGCTGGTGGTCACCATGGATCGAGTGTCTTATTATCTTGAGTATCCTCATGTGACCAAGCTGGATGAAGTGGCTGCACCAAACCTCACCTTCCCAGCAGTCACTTTCTGTAACCTTAATGAGTTCCGATTCTCCAAAATCACCAAAAATGACCTCTATCATGTTGGAGAACTCCTAGCCCTCCTGAATGATAACCATCAAATAGCCAACCCACACTTGGCCGAGCCTGAGGTTTTGGCTGCCCTAAAAGACAAGGCAAACTTTCAGAAGTTCAAACCCGCACTTTTCAACATGACCGATTTCTATAACCGAACAGGTCATGACATCAGTGACATGCTACTGCAGTGCACCTTTCGAGGAGATGATTGCAGCGCGCTAAATTTCACCACAGTAAGTTACCAGGCTGTAATTTAGCACTGTATGTCTGTTTTATTTCCTGTCACATCTGACATTTGTTCACATTGTTTTATGTGCTGATACGCTCATATTTTATTTCCAAATGAATTGTGCAATTATTTTAAACAAATGCATTGAAAAACTTTGTTGTAACTGAATCTGTCTTTTACTCCACATATTGGATCATGAAAATATTAATCTGCATGTTTGCACTGCTCTGTACATATTTCTTTGTTGGTAAAAATAAAAGAAACAATATGATGTAACTTTAATTTTCTTTTAAATAATTTTTACTCTTCTCAGTTAGATCCTGTGTGGTCATTGTGTATTGCTCCTCATTCACTGTAAAATATGAATGAAGTCTAATAAAGCTGAAGACACAGCATTAAAATAACCTGCCAGTGGTTGAACAGGATCTTACCAAGTTATTAAAACAACTCTGTTTAGAATCACTATAGGATTCTCTGTGTACTTTGACAGCAGTGTGTTTTTTGCTTGTTCCAGCCCATCCACTGCATTCTTCATCAGATTGGAATTAGTTGATTTTGCAGGCCAGGTTAATGGACTGGCCTTTCCTTTTTGTCTTGCTTCTTGGCACAGCCCTTAGTGGGTTTGGTGTTGCAGCAGGTTGCGTGTTTATGGTCGATAATGGAGCTTTCATCAGGCAGGGCTGTCTCATATCATTTTTTGATTGATCTGCAATTATGTTTGGGTGGGTGAAACAAACTGTTGGAGCCATACCTACTAAAATGTCAAGACCTAAGGTTTGCCAGCACATTTCATTCTAATGAGATGATCGATGTTTATTTCACCTGTCAGTCAAAAATGCAACTGATCAGTAAGTTATTAGAACTCATGCTTGTTTAAGGATATACGTCAGTAGTAGTGAAATATTGTCTTCTCTAAGATTCTAAAGAATTTTGACAGTGTTGCACTGAACTCTTAATTACAGCTGTAAGAACGTCACTTACACTGATACTGTGACCGTAACCTTGAAATTATCTGAAACATTTATGTATTGCAGAGCAGCAGTAAATTTTTGTAATACATCTTAAAATTTTCTATTTTGCTGTTATCTAATGTTGTAGCACATTTAGCTATCTAACATTTATGTTTAGTTAGCTTGACATAAATCAGGTGTATAAAATTTTTTGACCTAGTTTTATTTGTCAATTTTGTTTTTACTGTCGAATCTATAATTTTTGTTCCAAGTTGTATCTTCAATCAACCATCAAGAAGTCTTAGAAGTATTTTGTAAGTGACTGTTTTGCAATCTGCAGAGTTGATCAGCTCTCCTCTCTGCTGTAAAGATATAGACTGATTTGATGGTGCTTTTCAGTTTTATGTCTTTTAAATTTGTGTCACAAATTTTGTGAATTGGGAGTACCTTCATTTACATGTTTGTTTCCAAGCAGAGCTCAGGAGTGTCTTGATAAACAAAAATTATTCATGGAACGCTAATTGCTGTTGTACCGCTTGACAGAAAAAGCTTCAATTAGCTGGTTAGAATTTTCTATTTTTTTCATATATGAATTTTGTTTTTCTGCTTGTCAACTTGCTGTTCAATAAATGTTGTGGTCCAGAAACCTGAAATTCCTCCTGGCTAGGAATGAAAAGCATCAAAATCGAAGAGTCTTTTTGATTCCCATTAATCATTGTGGCATGTTGTTTTAGAAGGCGTGCTTAAAGCAGTCCACAGCCACTTTCCCTGCACACTCTCAGTAGGCAGAAATGTGTTTGTCAGAACTCGGATAAAACCAGTTTGAAATAATTGTGTCTGATATAATCTCGAGAAACAAACTACAAATGTTTGCTTCTTGCTTTGTAAGAGTTTAACTGAGTTCCTTACCTCCTTCAGTAGAATAATCTCATCCATCTTATTGTTTATTTGAAATATTTTAATTTTAAATTGTTGATATTTGGCACACTGCATTAGATTGAATATAGCTTGTGTTATTTTCATGTTATTTTTCTGTGTAAATGGTCATGATACACCGGAAGTTTACTAAAAATATTCAGTTATTCAAATGGTATACCCACAGACACGTCGAGAGAAAGATTTACATTGCAAAGGGTTGTGGGAGTGATGAGCTTTGACCTTGAATAAAAGATGGAAGAATTCATTAAGGGCTAGTTATGATGCAGTTTGGAAATAAAGCATTCAAAAATGTTTTGCATTATAGTGGATGGAAGGCTAAGTTGAGAGTGCCACTTTGTATTTCAAATGCTCTGAACTGCTTTTCTCTCGTTATGATTGCAGTCAGGCATATTTAATCAGTTTCATGAATATATATATATATATATATATATATATATATATATATATATATTCTGTTTTTAACACAAGTTGCAATTTAACTTGAACTTTCTAAAACATATGTGGAATTTAACTTTCAGAAGGATTAACGTCTGCCTAAAATGCATCTAAGAAAAATAACAATCACACCATTCCAGACACTGTTATAAAAGAGATGTTTGTGTTTGTCATTGTCAGTAACTCTAATAGTCACATTGCTTAGATTGAAAGGCAGAACCATACCTTTGTGTTTGGTGGAGCACTTTGCATGTGTACAACTTGCTGCGATACTGTCTGTGTCTCCATGGAGGGATCATCTGAAAATGTGCATCCTTTTCCCCATTTGTAATTTGGATTGCACATTCTCTCAGTGATGGCTAGTCAAACTGAATTGATTTTGACCACAGATAAAAGCTTGCCAATTGTCCATTAATTTGGAGCTGCATTGTCCTCCCCATCCAGTACTGAATGACAGAGCTTTCAAAATGTTGTTGGGTATGAGAGACTGAATCCTCCAAACTCAAATCTAACAATGAAAAAAACACATTTCATAAAGATTTGGACTGTGAAGTAAAATGTGCCTGTTTGGTTGTTTATTGTCAGAATTGTTGTAAACGTCAACGGATAATATGCTTACAGCATTTAGGTGACATTCATGCTTGTTTGTGTATCGTATATAAATGTTCTACCAAAACACATCCTCCTCTCGACACCAGTTAAAAAAGACAACAGTGCCTTATCTTGAACCTGGAGCTAGTAAGACAATTGTGATTGGTATAAAGCAGGATAAACAAATCAATATCTCTCCAGTCCTGAAAATGTCACACTTTTTGGCAGACCTGACACTGTGGAAACAAATCAACTGCAACACCAGTGAAATGTTTAGACACATCACTGTTTGAGAAGTTTTCATTGGTATGTTTTGTAGAACAACCTCAAAATCCCAATGGGAAATGTGGTCAACACATAAAACCTTCTGACCATTATACCAGTACATACTTGATTGAGTTTTGAATTTTGAAGAAAAATTGAAAGAAAAGTCAGCGTTCTTTAATTAAAATATGTTTGTTCCATATACACAACGTGTATTGAAAAATGGCCTTTCCCCACAGAGATTTGCTGTGACTCTTAGAGACCGTCTAATACTATGTACAAATGGGACGTGTCTGGGTGACAGACTATACTTTGTGATCAAGAGGTTGATTATCATAATAGCAAGAATGTGTTTTCTTTTTGTTCTTAAGCCTTGATAAGCCATGACAAGTTTTTTTGGCTATATATCTGCTCATTCTTACTGTAAAATCAGTATTCATCATCACATTTTTGCAGGCAGTTTTTAAGATGAGAGTCATCTTTCATCTTTATGTCCAGATGACAGCAGGGTGCCAAGGGAATAAAGCATGGTTATATAGTTGAGTCTGACATAATGTGACTTGTGGATCTATACATGGATAGATAACGCTTTTTTCAAGCAGGGGTCTAAACATTTTGAGGCTCATTGTTTTCACTAAAATGTCTGGTACCTGAGCCAGATGGGTGATGTTTCAAGTAATAGTGTTGTTGGGGATCACTGACACTGCATCCCAGCTTTCGGGTGGACTTTGGTTTAAATAATATCCTAATTATAATATTTGTAGTTAATTTATTTTCTTTAGTGCAGTTGACAACATTTAAGTAGGCAGAGTTAAATATTGCATATCAACTAATGTTTTCAAATTCTTCTAGTCCTTTGCACGTTTCTTTGTTCACTAACTTCCAATTAATCTTTCCAATTGCTGGGATAATTACCATAAAATACCTGCTCACAGTAAATCTTAATTCATGCAAACACTGTTCTTTAATTGTTTAAAGTAAATGCTTGATTTTATTTTTAACTTATTTATTCATTTTTAAACTCACCAGTTTTCTTTTTTGTAAACATCAAGGTGATGTGACAGAAATCGAGAACTGAGAATGCTTTTTTTTAATCTCAAAAATGTTTGGTGTTCTATTAGGTGCCTTTTATTTTAACCGTTGCTGCCGTCCATTGTACCTGGTGTGATGTAAAACACTTGGCATTCGACACTAGAACCTTAGCTTCCAAACAGAATGCCAAATGTGCATATACCTATACACAAATCATGCTGAGCATTGTTGAAACTATCTAATGGCCTAACAATAAGCCTTCTCAATTTTCAAAGGTTAATTAAAAATAGCAATTTTTTTTCAAATTAAAATAACATGAGTTCATATTTCAGACACTGTCAGCACTGACAAATTACCATCAAGTAAATTCTCTGTTAACTTAATTTGGCTCTTGGATGGAAGTCTGTTATAATTTTCTTGTTCAAACAGTATCACAACAGCTTTTATAGCTGGTTGGTAACTTTTGTTAAACACATGTCAGGTTAATTGAAGTTTGCATGAGCAGGGTTATTGACAGCAGATAAAATGGAAAAACAATAATTCTTTCTGAACGTTAAGAATACAGTGAGTTTGTGTTATGACTTGTCTATGCATTTTAGATCTGTGCAACTCTGTTCGACATTTAAGGAACAGTCCAAAATGTATTATAATGTTGAAAGCTATTGTAAAGTATTGGAAATACCAAATAATTTAATGATTTAATCATTGCAAATATGAGAAAACAATTTTACCTAGTATTTTTCGAAATTTTCACTAATCAATCAATTTTTACGTTCCTAATAGATATACTGTAGTTTTAATATGAACAAGTGTTTCTTCATTACATATGTTATAAAACTATTCTAAAGCGACAGGCAGATGGTAATTCCAACGGGAAAAGCAACACTTTTGTTCTATACGTTTAAAGATGACGGTAGAGATAGAGACGTATAAGCACTCACCGGTGTATAACTGGAATGAGTTCTTGGAATACAGTACATAAAGGCAAATGTGAACAAATGTCAGGAGCAGAGAAGCTCAACTGTCACTAAAAGTTTTATATACAGTGGGTAAGAAACACTTCACAACGCTGCTTCTTAAAAAGACAAATTTTCAGAGTTACAATATCAGATTCTTCCAGCAGCCACTGTGCCGTCTTGTTTTGTGTTAAGTAATCATGTGGGCTGAGTCTCGGAACAAAGCTAACCTTAGACTTTAGCTGCACGAAAGACATTGTCTTTAAAAATGCATCATTAAGCCAACTGGATCTTTGTACTGTGACGCTACCTGCTCTGCAACAGGAGCTGATACAGTATGTGAACACGGTGAATGCAAGTGACAGTGTCAGGAGATGGAAAACAGAACAGACGTTCCTGTGACTAATGTTTCATGAGTTTTTAAAAAGCTTGTGAGCTTCGAGATATTGACAGTGTGAAACAAACAGACACAAGCTCCACAAATTCAGAAACAGAGGGAGATTGGGTAAAACAGTGGAACCTGAGCATACCAAAATCCAAGATTACTACAAATCAGATATCTTCTTGTTTTTGTTATAAGTTTGAGTGAACATTTGCAAAAGATTATTTAAGCCAATATGTAGAGTTGCTACCTCGAATTACGGAGTCATTTTAAGAGTTTAATGGCCAAACATCAATCACAAATAATTTATCAAACATGGCATGTCACTGAAGAGTTATGTTGGCAGCAAATAGATATATTTTGTCCACCAAGTTGCCCATCAGTTTATGTTAGGATAGATTTATTGAGATGTTGTCTAAGTTTACAGGATTTACAAGCAACAGTGTACATACACAGCTTTATGGAAAAAAGGTTAATGCAGACAGAGCAGCTACTCTGTGCGGTTTAAGAAGAGCTGAGTCACCACTAGGAGAAGATTTAGAGCTTCAGTTCATAAACTGTCTACTTTTTCTAATTGTCATGTCAAAAGTCCTGTCCCTGGAATTGTAAGATTTAAATTCAAATCTACATTAATTTCATGTTTTATTTAACCTGTTGTAGGAAGAAATTGCCAAGCTTTAAGAAGAATACATCTGGGCTGCTGGATGTCTCAGAAAGTGGCTGCTCTTTTCAGTTGCAGTATTTACAGTTGCAAACCGGATCTAAAAATAAATATGTGAAGCATCAGAAAAAATGTGGGTGGCAAAAGAAGATAAAACGTGATTATATTTGCAGCAATATGTGTAATCTGATTGAATCATCACCAAAGTTTAAAAAACAAAACATGCGCGACGTGAAATGTAGGTATGCACCACAAGGCAGTGGGGTTTACTATTTATCTCCTTAAAAAAAATCATAACAGTTATTCTCTATTTTGAGGAAATAAGTTGAAGCATGTCATTTTATTGCTTTTGTGTGTAAGGTTTGAGGTTAACTGCTGATGTGGGACTTCATTTCTCTGAAAGAGACAGTGCCTCTTTCAGACACCCTCATGCTCTGAGGGGAAGCACTATCATTAAATTCTTAAAAGTAAGCTTCAACATGCACATGTCCAAAAATGAATCAGGCTTCAGATCACCCCACCAACACACCATTACATCACTGACTGCAGGTGAGTTACAGCAATACATTGATGTCTGTGACCCTCACTTGAACCCCACTAGGAAGGTAATGCATCAAACTTACAGCAGCAGAGCACTAGCAGAGCAAAGGGAAATTGTAAATAACTATCATTTGATTTGTCATAATTGCTAAATAACTTAATAATATGTACTTAAGTTTCTTGTGTTGATTTGCATTCCATCCGTCTCTCCCTCTAATCGTGACACAACAGCATTGTTGTATGTAAGATTAGATACACGTGCCTCACACTTTATGTCAGCTAAAACACTACCAGCTCTCAACAAGATACAGCAGGTATGAAAATGAATGTAAAACTAGAAATATATTTTATTTATTTAGATATATACAATATACTGTTGAAGTTTTTGAAAGGTTTAGAGTACCTTACTAGGCTTTGTTTTTTTAAATTTTATTCCAAACTAAGTGGGATGATTTTGCTTGCTGAGTGTTTTGTTTTTATTTGCATGATTGTTGCCCAAGATTGTTTTTGCAAAACCAACCCCCGTGCAAATAAACACAAGTTATTATAGCCTAAAGCCTCTGCAACCAAATGACAAGACAAACCTATTATTCTTCAATATCACATCAAAATAATCTAAATAAAAGACATAAAATAACAGTCTCTGCATTTCTCTGCTGTAGCTAAAACTTTCCCAAACATCGCTTGATTTCAGATCTGGTCATTGGTATAAATTTCTGAAATAAGTGATGATATGAATTTTTGGATTGGAAACGTTTTTTGGACTTATTGCAAACAAAACAAAGCTAAATTTCTTTACATTTTCTTTTTCCCAGCACCTTATTGGACAGCGGCCTGCACCTTGTTTTTGCATGAGTGCTTTATGCAGTGTAGTTTAAAAATACACACAAATATTCTGAAATCAGATTAGTATCGTCAACAAAAAAAAAACAAAAAAAAAACACTACAATGAGCTACACCCTGCCTTGGATGAAATATTATGACAAACATATTAAAGACATTTTGAATCCTGCTAACAGATGCAAAAAGCAAACTACTTACTATACAACCTCATGGTCCAAATGGAATGAAGTTGTCTGTGCATCATTACCTCCATCAATGATGATTTCTTAACCATGGCCAGTTATTGACTTCACCTTTATTCTGACTAAATGACTTGGTTTTGAATTAATGATGTACATCAGGCTGTCAGAGCACCTATTTAAAACTGAAAGCTAAAATGTCTTTTAAACTAAAACGTGTATATGACTCATTCACTGAGTTTCTGTCTGCTGATGTTTGGAATTTTTGATCTGTGCAGACTAGGGTACAGCAATATCCCCTAAGAAAATTATTTTCAGAACTACATACTACAAACAGAGGTTAATCCATTTTAATGTATGCTTACGCAGTACCATAGAAGATTAAAAGGAGATGATGTTGCATTTTCAAAACAAGAACTTCTGTGTGTTTGCTGTTGCATGGACACAATGAATGGCCTGCACCTTGTTTTTGCACGAGTGCTTTTTTCCATTAATGCGTACCAACACAATGAGGAAGGACAAATGAATATGTCTGCGTAAATTGATTCTGCATTCTACATGTTTAGAATGTACATTAATTCGCTCCTAGGCTTGCCCAAAGGTTGAAAACAGGCAGTGCCTTTAGTCCCTAACATTTGAGCTCCTCGAACCACACAATCACACAGACAGAAACGTTATAGAAACCATTACAGTTGTCATAACCTTGATTGGGACCTGCATTACTCTTATATAAAAAGGGGTCAAGTCTTTTTTAGTTGTTTGCATTCCTGGCTGTTTGTAATTTATCCCTCTAAGACTGGACTACTGAACATCAGGTCTTTTCTCAACATGTGTTGAACTGTAATACTATTTCAGTTTGTTTTCAGAGGGTAATTAATTTAGTAGAAAAAACAGTAAATGCCTTTTAAAATAAATTTGTTTGTGCTTCAGCAATCTTTCAAAGACTAATGTTTGTCTTTAGGCTTTTAGCTCCACCTGTCCTTCATTTAAAACTTTCTACTATTTAATGTGCTTTGTTAGGATTTGTTTAATTCTTTTGTCCTCCTTACAGTTGTGGCAAATAATCTTATATATATATATAACATTACATATGGCACCACAATTCGTTTTTGTTTTTTTAAGCTGCAATATTGAGTATTACATGTCAGGTCGGTAGCCTTTAAACAACACAGTATTTGAGAAATCCAATCTTACCATGCCACTGACAGAAATAGATGCACCATCACAAATAGGCTCTGCAGTGAGTTTGTTTCAATACACTGTTCCAGACTGTGCTCTGGGAACATGATGCGTTTACAGAAACAAAACTGTTAGATTATGTGAAAGCTTGCTGTCAACGGCCAGACAGAAGGTCTCACCTCTGCTGTGGAAGTAACGTATTACTCTGGCATTCCTTAGCTTTCTATCCTGGTGTGTACCATCTGTACTGACATCTGAACTTTATTGCTGCAAATGCATGCAAATTTAAGTGTAGTTTGGATCGTTATATAATCAATATAACCCCATATATCCAGTAATACAGGAAGGCCAATTTTTGCAACAGTGGTTCCTTATCCCTGGCTCACTAACTAACTAAAAGCAGGGCTGTGATGCATTACTGAGCAGCATTTTGTGCTCCAATTACAATGAACCTATCACAATCTAGGTAGCTATTTCTTTCCTCTCTGGGATTGTGGGAACAGTCAGCAGAAGAGGTAATAAATGATATTTTCATATATTAGCTGGGACTTTGGGGAAGACTTCTGGACAGTCCTTTTATGAACTTGTATTACCTGCTGCATTGTAACTTGCAGTAGGTGCTGGATTCTTCTACTGTGTTTTCCACAGTTAAACTATCTCTCAGTAAATGATGAATACTTCTGATTACAATCAGATGTAAAGTCATTCTATCTTAATCTACTTCTAAGCTGTAGATAAATAGTCCTTTAGGGGTCGTAAAATTATTGAAAACAAATTTAATTTTCAAATTTTAGAACATAGTTTAGAACCGTTTTTTAATTAAATGGACAGAAGTGGTTAGCTTTAATTCATAAATAAATCTAAATGCAGCACAATAAATATATAAATAAAACAACCAAAAAAAACTACGTCTAATTGTATTTGCATTAGGTAAGAGGTAGTGTGCAAATACTTTTGGAGGTAAAAATAATAACAATAATAAAACAAAAACATTGTCATCACCAGACTTGTAACAAACATTTTAAATGAGGTTTTATTGGCTCTCTTGACAATAACCTGTCTTTATTAAATCCTAAATTATTCACCATTATTGCTTCAATAGATGAGAAGCTGATTTGTCGGCTTATAAGAAATGTTTTTTTTTCTAGTGTTGACTTAAATTTGTTTGAGTCCTGCACCACCTTAGGCCTGCCAGTTGCCATAGCAGTCATCTAAAGCATGCTCCTTCCGAGTTTCATTACTCACATTCGACACTATTATCAGACCCAGTATTGTAAGCGCGGCAATGCTCTTTTTATTTACAACATGGCACACAATGCAGATCCACCTCAACATCCTTCATACATTTTAGTTTCCTTTTGTCATTTAAACCTATTTTAAATTGTGACAATCAGTTGCTGACCAATCAGAGATATAGCTCTTTTACATAAATATGTTTTAGTTTAATCATATATCATTACTGTGTAGTCACTTCGGCTTCATTATGCTGGTGGAACTGAGGACATAAGACAAAATTGTCACAAGGAAACACACAACTCCGTGTGTGTTTGTGTGCTTTGTTGTGCTGAGGTGTTGGACTGTTTTAGCATGAACACTGAAATGCCAAGTATGTATTCAGGGTCACACCCTTCAGAAGTGCTAAATTGAGTGTTGTCATGGATATCCAAATGTGACTCAGAGGGAAGTCAAAAGTGGGCATTGTGTTGTTGCAGAGAAAAGCCAAAAAAGTACTATGGGTGTTGTGCATGTGCATTCTGAGTAAAAATACAAACAAACAAAAACCACACAAAATAAAGTATAATGAATAGGTAGCCAGCCAAATCAGACAATACGTACATACATGAACACTGTTAGACTTTAGAATTAGACAGATTCCAGCAATGGGCAGGGGGTGCAAATCTCCCACCAAGTGAACTGAAAAAAACTTCAAACCTGCAAAAGCTGAGTGAAACAAAACCACACAGTTAGCACAGCACTAAATTCTGGAAACGTATTGTTATCTGTAATTGTGATGACCTTACCTGAATTGTGTTGTTCTGATACGTATGAGGAGGAGTGGTGACTCATCTATTTAGCATTTTCTGTAACTGTGCTTATCTCAAAGTGTCTGTGCTCCACAGCACAGCTCGTACCTTGCTGTCTCCCATCTCTGCCTCTGTGGATTAACAAACTTCTGCTGCTGCCAATTCACAGTCTGTCCGGTACACAACTCAGATTATTTTGAAAAGGAAATTGTACATTGTATGAGCACAATACGTATATACTGTACATATTACCTGCATTTCGGTGTCTGTCTTTTAACCTCTGTGGGTGTCCCATGTTTGTTTGTACCTGATGTATCAAATTGACGCTCCTCAAAATTTAGAGTTCCCAATCCAGTTTGCATTTAATACAAAAAACAGTCAGATGGCTTATAAAATCAGAGATGCTAAGGGAATTTCCGGTTATTTGTTTTTTTGTTTCATCTCCATGTTCTACCTCTCACATCTGATGATAAAATCTTTCAGTAGTCTCTGTATGACAGCCACAGGGGAACATTTCTTTTTGAAGCCGATTTACACTAAACTTTTAAAGCAGTAATTGTTTTTAAGAAACTACTGTTTTCATAGATATTCTAGCTC
>JAVKLF010000064.1:6802069-6814929 GCA_034783495.1 Millerichthys robustus | reverse complement strand
AAAGTATGATATCTTAGTTTTCTATTTTTTGGAGGGAGATTATTTGACTGATAATGTCATCATACTAAACAAAAACAAAACCCAGAATCAAAATATTTACACATTTTGCAGAAAATAAACTTCAGAAAATCTTGTGATGTCTTCTGGCAGAACTTCAAACTCAGGTTTTTAAGTATTTTTAAAAGTTCCCTCTCTTAGAAGACAGGATGAGCTCTGCAGCCCAGGAGAAGAAATGTGAATGTCATCCTCAGAATTTTTCTCCTGAGTGTTGATTGCAAACAGCTCCCTTAAATGGGTTGAAGGAAAGTCACCTTTCATTCCATCTAACTGTACTTACAGCTAATTGCTGTCTTAGAGGAATGAAATTAAATTTTGAAAGGTCTTTGAAGTACCCACAGTGAAGCTTTTCTGCCTTTTGTGCTGAGAGCAATTACTTTGGCAGCTGTATGAAGTCCTTTGCTTGAGCCAGAAGAATATTTGTCACTATGGAATTATAGGCATTTATTCAAACTCCGGAAGGTTTCTGTTATTACTATGAAGAACAAAGATTGTTGTCTCATAGGAAGCTGTGCTTATGTTGAAGCAAACAGCCATTATACACCACTGTTTTGCAAACACCAGCTATTTCCTCTCCTCTCTTCCTGTTCTGATTTTATTGAAGATTCTCATGCATTGGGGTCAATACTGAAAATAATATTGAATTTCCTCATTAGTTGTTGCCCATTTCCTGCTCGCTGTAAGAGCAGCCAGCTGCAGTCTACATTGACTGCGGTCCCAGGCTTTCGTAACTGGCTTTTAAAAATCTGGATTAAGAGAAAACAAAGCTGATGGTGGACAGCAGCTGCAAATGACTGATTGTTTCTTGATTGATTTTTATTTTTGCATGATTAGAAACTATCTTTTTATGTATTTTGCATTCATTAAGAATGTTACTAATTATAAAGAATGGTATCCATTTTTGGGGACTATATTAGGGTAATCTATGATTGCCTTGTTCTTCAACTACATTATTAGTTGTTCAGCTGATTTATTAAAAGGACAATGAAAAGAATAATAGAGGTGAAAAATATCAATAGGCTTTTTTTTTCTTTAATTAACAATTTTCATTCATTTGCAAAGCACACAAACACTAAAACATGAGCCAACACATTAATAAATGAATAATCATGAATAACAACACTTTGGCAAATCTTCCAGGTACCATTAGTTACCTGTTGTCATAATAATCCATCATATTTTGAAAGCTGATCTGGGCAGGCAGCTGAAGTTCCCAGTAGTGAATGCCAAAACAACATTAAGGCCAGACATGGTACTCCTCTCAGAAGAAGTAGATTGTTCTCTTGGAGCTCACGCTGCTGTGGGAGGGCTGAATGAAGGAGGCCAATGAGAGAAAGAGGGCAAAGTAGTCTGAGCTAGTGAATGAGAGATGGAGAAATGGATGGCAGACAAGATGTGAACCCATTGAGGTGGGATATAGAGGGTTTGTGGACAGGATGCTGGGTGTTACAGGAGCCAGTCAGCACAGAGCCATCATGTTACAGACGCAGCAGAAGTGGTGTCAAGGTGGTGGTGGATCAGGAGAGGGGAGGCATGGGTAGGACAGAGCTACCTGGGGACAACCCTAGTTGGGTTGGGTGAGGGGGTCTGATTGTTAAAAGACCTGAACCCCCATAATCCCAGGTTACATGGGTCAAAGAGCTCCTCAAGATGGTGGAAATGTGCTTTATTCCCTGCCGATTGATAATTTGGGAAACTGTTCTTCTAATGAATCCTTAAGGAAGAACTAATGTTTAAAAAAAATTCAGAAACCTAATTTACTTTAGTAATCATGTTCTTAAAGGCTTTCTGATGTCAATATCTACTTACATTTTTTTTAGAATTGACTGAATGATAATCCCCATGTTAGAGTAAAACAGGGATTACGATTTATGTGAACTGCTGCCTTGGAGGTGTTTAGTAACAAGTTAAAATTAAACAACTATAAACTTTTAAAAAACTTTCTCAGTTAAAGCAGTGTTTATGGTCTTTGCTGCAACTTTATACATAAATAGTTTCCTTCTGCTCTTCATCTACCCACTTTTTTATTGCTCAGCAAAATGTTATTTCACCAGCAACTCACTAACAAAAAAAACAAACTTACATAAGCAGATGATCTAACTCCATCCTCTTGTGACATTGCATTGGTTTTGTTTCCACTTTATACATGAGCTTAACTCTTAAGTGTTTTGTATTTTCGGTATTTGAACCATTCTAAAATGAATGCCGGCCTTCTGCGTGGTCCTTGCATTTTAATGAGCTCATTTGCATGTTTGTTCATCATTATCACGTTAAAGTTTATTGATGTGTAAAGTGCAGCCACATCCATATGTCAGCTCAGCACTTTTTAACTTGTTTTCCCCTTTATTTTTGATTTTGGAAACACTTGAAAGGCACTTATCCGGATGAGGCAGAAAAAGAGCAGAGAGCCTTTCAGTAGACCAGATGAAGTGAAGTGTTCAAGCAAAACATACCAGACTTTCCCAGCTGCTCTGACACTTTCCTGTTCATAACTTCTGACCTTCTCATGATGGTGCCAAGATAGTTTAGTAATACTGAAAACTAAAAGGACAAACAAGAACACTTTCTTTGTTGTGAACTTCAGCTAAAAGGACATAAAGTACTTAATAAGTGCTGCACACTTTTATCCACAAACTGTTTTAAACCACTTTTATCAGTGTTACATTTGTAAAGATCTACAATAGAATAAAATAAGGTGTGGCCTTCATCTTTGTCCTCTGTATCAGTAAACTTTACACGTTTAAATGCAGTTGCTTCTTTCTGCCATGGAGCTGTTTTAGTTCACAGAAAGACCTGATGTACTGAACTGCTGATTTCTTTCGGCAGCACATTACCCAGGACACCTAACTTAAAGCATCTAGAAAAACTCCACAATCTATTGATTGAGTCGGGGCCTACACTTTAGGTGGAGTACAGCAAAAATGCACCCATTTGTCCTAGTTAGGAGGTATTTTTGCGATTGGAAACAGAAGAGCTGAGGTGATGCATGTTTTACCTTTACGCAAAGTTTACTGAACCACAATGAGGAATGTTTGAATTGATTTAGAAGTACTTGAAGAAACTTCAAACAAAGAAAGTCAGAGTTGAAGGTCACCTTGTTATAGTTGCTTTATCTGAAATGAATTCAGTTTGACACATTTACGCACTGAGATGTCCCTGCAGTGTCTTCTTTACTTAATTTTACTTTCAAAGACAATTCAAACACAGCTTGAAGAAACTTTTATCCATTTTTCTGTTTTTATCTAAAAAAAGCTAAATGTCTGTGCCCCCTCTTTGGGTTTATGCTTTCCACACTTCCTCTTCAAATTACTGACACTGGAAGCGCAGTGTGATGTTCTGTTATTTGTTCTTAAACAGTGTAAAATGTTAATTTATTTAGTTTATACATTTTCATTAGACTTCAAAAGAGACCAAATCATGGTTTTATTTAATAGTTGTAGAGTATTTGTTTTCTTTTAAGATTGAGAAACATTGCCTTTTTAAAGTAGCCAAAGATATTGATGACTGTGAATACGTTCACATCTAAAACTTTCAATGTATGTATCCAACCTATTAACTTATGCCTTATGTAAAATGCATTCTGTCTGCTAGAAATTAAAAAAAAACTGTTGCAAAAGATGCATGCAACACAGACAGAAAATTAATTATGTTTACAAAAAAAATTTGAAGTCCGCTGTTGATCCCGTAGGAGGTGAGTTTAATACACAGAAAGTAACAAGTAAAGTGATGGAGTGAAGGCTAATGTTTAGTGCAGACACATAGTGGTGACCTCATTGGTCATGATAGAGCTGTTCAAGCTGTACGATCAATATTTTTGCATTAATTATGAATGAAATTGCTTTATGGGAAATAAGTGGTTCCTGGTAATGAAACTACAGCAACAGTCGCCATAAATTTTTTGGCTGAGTCATACATACATAATGTTTTTGACTCAATTGTTTACAATATATGACAGAAATATTTATTGCTTTTTGGGTGTGTTCGTGGTCTCTGCTCTCATCAGCTTAAGGGTTTTTAATTTTTGGCAAATATCAGCAAAACAACGAACTACAGAACGAACCCTAATCCCCCTGTTAGCTCATAAATCTGTTATAGTAAGTAAAGAGAAGACAGCTTTCCGACATGATTTGATGTTTTTTCTGCTGCTCCCTTTTTCAAGGGTCGTGGCAGCAAGTGAACTCATGAATGATTTGTCCTGATGTATGATGAATTGCTGTTGCAACCTGAGCTCAAACCTGTAGCACCGAGATCTCAAGACCACAACACCAAGCTACCATAGCCAAAAATCATGATAAAGACCCCAAACAGTGAATATTGGTGCAAATTCTGTGGGAGAGGATATATAAAAAGTTCTAACTACTAAATGAGACTGGTGATTGAAGGACACTCGACGTATTCTGGGAAAGACGGGTTAATAATGTGTTGTAAATAGTCCCTGACAGGACTTGAACAGTGTGGTTGAGGTCTCAACACCACCTGACTTATTAACTTTATTTTAAGTGAACTCTTCTGAAAGCCGATCCGTTTCAATTGAGGCAGATCCTGAACAAGACAGTCTGAAAGTGTCTCAGGCCTTTACTCGGCAAATATTCCCCTCTGTCCGTGAAATGAAATATATGCAGGGGAAGACATTAATAATTGATGCTGTTACAAAACACATGATAGGGAGGCAGCTGCAGCAAGTCGGAGATTGATGTGTGCTACAAATGTGAGGGAGCAGTATTGACTGAAGTTTAACGTGTTGTTTTTTTTTCCTTTATTGCTTCAGTTTAGTTAGTGCAGTTTCACAGAGTTAGGGCATATAAAAAACTCAAGTTTGGTAATACCTGTGGGTATAGTTAAGCTCTGTCTTATACCTAAATGTTACTCTAATTGGACATTGCTGACATTTTGCAATGGTAAAATGGTCATCTTTTCTTGCACACAAAGATCCAAAGTTGTTTTTAGCTTCCTGACCACACATTTACTCTGTTTTCAGTGTGGTTTTTTTTCAAGTCAAAGCAGTAAGTTGCTATTAAATGTCATAAATGCCAATCAAGCAATAACACTGATAGTAAGTAAGGAATTTTAGTGAATAAGCACCAGATTTTGTTTTTCTTCCCTTCTATATCCTTCTGGGATCCATTGACTGCTGCCTGCCGCTGGATGAGATTTTACTTCCCAAATGAAACTAGATCTCTTGAAATCAAAGTGCCCTCTGTTACCTCACTCAGGATTGGTTGGTTTCACAGTTCATCACTGCCTCCCATCTTTAGAAATCCAACCCAATCCCCTCCCTCAAGCACAAACAAGAAGCAGAGAAGTGTCCTGGTCTGCTACCTCCACAGTTCAGCAAAACAATCCAGCTGTGAAGTCAGATCTAACAGGCTTTGAGCTTAGATCATGGGAGCTCCAGAGGAGGAAGAACCACGTCCAGCCTCCGACATCACTGTGTTTGGGGCCAACTGTACCCTCCATGGTCTGAGCCACATCTTCTTGCCCGGCGGGGTGACTATCCGGCGCTTGCTTTGGGCTGCCGCATTTTGCTCCTCACTTTCCATCTTTCTTCTCCAAGTGGCTGACCGTGTGATTGAGTATTACCAGTATCCATACGTCACCCTCCTGGATGAAATGGACAGTCCTGTCATGTATTTCCCAGCAATAACCCTGTGCAACTACAACAGTTTTCGAAAGTCCCAGATCACCAGGAATGACATTTTCTGGATGGCTGGGATGCTTGGGGTGGAACAGGGGGACTTTGACGATTTCATGGCGGCTTTAGGTCAACCCACAGACAACAGCAAATTTTTCCCCAGCAAGACCTTCAACATGTTGGAGATGGTACAAAGAACAAGTCACAACATCGATGAAATGTTGCTTGACTGCAAATATAGGGGCAAAGACTGTGGTCCAGAAAACTTCACCATAGTGAGTATGGATCCATTTGGGGATTTAGCCTCAGGAAAAATCTGCATAAGTAATCCTAAATTGTGAGGTAATAAGCTGTGAAAAACTGAAAAGTCCTGCAAGCAGCATTGATTTATTAATTATTTAGACAAACATTTAGACAACAATCTTAATCCATTACAAATCTTAGATTTACAGAAAAAAATTAAAAATTCACAGAAAGCTTGAAAGCAATATTTGAGAATGTACTAAATCCTCATGCAAGAAAGCCAACAACTGTGAGCTGTTTAATAGTCATTATAACTCTACAGTTTGAATGCTTCCTTCTGCCCACAGTCAAATAAAAAAAGAGTCAGTTTATGTTTATGAACGCCACAAGATAAGAAAGGAAAGATTTAGAAAAACAGACATTTGCTTTTTGGAAGAAAATGAGCATTTTCATGTTGAACATTTGCAACAGTTATCAGTAGAAGAAACATCTCTTAATTTATCTACTAGTTTTGTTTTAACACAAATGTCCTTTTAAAAAATGTATATTAGTGTAACTGGGAAGAACATGTAGCTTCAGGGAAAACAGAAGTTGTGAAGGTTTATAAGAGAAAGATTTTGGGAATAGTTTCAATGTAGTGCTTTATGTGTGCAAGTATGAAGGTATTTTTATTACATTTATGCATATGACAGCTTTGATGCTCTGTTCATGTTTTTACTTTTGTTACCAGTATAGTTGGTTAGTTTGTTTAAAGTTGAAGTGAAACTAGAATTAGCTTTCTAAAACTGTCTTTAGAACCATGAAAACTACTGAGACGCCATATGGTTCAGCAGATCTCTGCTGACATCATGCATTATGAAGCAAACATATGCTGTTTTCAAGACCAGCAGATTTTTCAACACATTTTTTATTTATTTTGATTCTTTACATAAATACCTTAGAAGAACTTTGGCTGCCATTACTAAAATGTTTCATCTCATCAGATTAAAAAAAATTAATGAAAGTATCCGTGTCATTAGAAAGCTTTTCCTTTTTTTTAACTTGCCATTTTAGGCATTTACCAGAGATAATTCATCAGGTCAGCATCTTTGAATGAAATGTAATCATCCTACCAGAGAGATAGAAAGGAGAAGGATTACGTTTCAATGAAATAGGTTATTGATTTGAGTGATGGTATTGGAGACAGGCTTAACAGGCTGCACTGTTTTTTTAAGAACCTGTTTTCAAACAAAAATAAATGTTTTATTTTTCATTATTTGGAGCCTTTAAAATTGCAATTTAACTATTTGTGTGAGATACTGCTGAATATGGAGATTTGAGGGTTGTCTTTTCTGCCTTTACAAGCAGATCTAACATGCACAGTAAGAAAGACCTCAGTTCTGCACCTACTAATGACTTGGCAGATTTGAGTCACCACCCTCAGAACAAAACAGCAGATTTTGATATGGCTGTGGTCAGTCTCGTGACCTTGGCTTTTTCACATCTCCACATTTTAAAGGGCAAATTTCAGATAAATGTCAGAAACTGGAGATGCACCATGGGCCCAAGTATAGAGGGGGACTAATTAAAGATTCATGGAGCTGCCTGAATCCCCCCTTCTCGACTGCCTCAGCTGGCTGATCTTAATGTGGGATGCTCAGAGGCGGCACAGAGCTGAGATTATACCCATCATATATTTCGGTATCGTTACTGCACCGTGACTCTCTCAAGACCTGAAAAACATCTGACAATTAGTGATCTTCTGGAAAAAAAAAAAAAACATACCATGTGCATATAATCACTGCTGTAGTCTGCTGCTGACAGATTTTGATCACAACTAAAATGCATTTTCGTATGGTATTACAATAACACAACATTTGAAAAAACAGGTTGATACCCTTTACCATTTTTATTTATATTCTTTTACTCTTCATGGCTGTCTTTCAAGGCATAAACAGCACTAACAACTGCTTATGGCCCCCAGGTTAGACGTGAACCTCTTAGAAGTTGTCAATGTCTTGTGAACAAGTTTTGTCCATATTGTTCAGGTTTTGTGTCCATTTGCAAAGATTCATGCCTACAGTTTGTATGCAACCTAATTATATTGAATACATTTTAAGATTCTTCAGCTAAAGACATTTCTTAAAGGAGGCTTTAATTTGTTATCAAGTTAATCTCAATGCATCCATCTTGGTGCCTTACATACTGTTTGTGAACTGGTGTTTGATTGATTACCTCATTAACACTGAAATGTAGAAGCACCGTGACGCACCCTAAACCAGTGCTGTGGATTAAACCTGCAAGATGGGCTCTGTCTAAATAAATCATTTTCAGTGTGTATATGCAAAAAGCATACTGAAATCACTGTAACATCATTTAAATTGATCAGAAGCTTAGCACTTTAGCCAGCTCAGAGACATTCTTACACGTTTATCCCATTACTGTTCATCTTCTCTGTTGTGACTGCACTTACTGTCATTGTATTAGATTCAGCTGAAATCAAATAGATTTCATTTAAACTCCTTTTTAATATTACTTTATGACTTTTTTATGGTGTGCAAGGTAAAGAATAAGAATGAAGCAATAATAATCAAAAGAAATGTAGTAAGATCATATAAGTTCTGTTTAATAAACCTTTACATTGGTATTTCACATTATTGTATTTTGCAAACACAAATAGTGAGAGCCGCAACTGACTGTAGCACTATATTCTATATTAATTGCTCACATTTTTTTCACAAACCATCACAGAAAATCTGAACTATCCCTCTAAAGAGAACACAAAGATTCATAACAAACACAACTTTTAAAGAAGTAAGAAACAGGGAAAGAATGGAGGTTCAGATTGAGGTGGAACTGGCATCAGTCAGGAACATCATTGAGATTCAAGCCTGCTTTGGAGTCGAGCCAGCGTCATGATGCACTGCTGGAAGTATTAAAGGAGATGAAGGGGAGATGTGTGAGAAGGAGCACAGAATTACTGTGCTGCCTCAAGCATGAGAGGGTGGGGAAAGTAAAATGACAGTTTTTTGGTACAGTACAAACAATGAAATAAACAAATCTGAGGCAGTGGGTGTAGATGGCAGAGCAGATAACAAATATCTAATGTGTTTGTTCCATTACTCAGTGTCAGTAAAGGCCGGTGTGGGAGTCACTGTTACTGTAAGTGCAGCACTGGCAGTGTGATCAATGTTACTGAAGCGGAATACTGGAGGAATTCATTGCAGGCACGCTGTGTGAGTATGCTTTTTGCTGACTTGCACATTGAGTAGCAGATACTACCAGAGGCAGACATTAAAGGTGCCACTTGACAGAACCTCTTAAGCTAATTAGCTTGTTAGGTGGAGACATTGGACACTAGTATGGCTCAGTCCAAAACCAATAGAGCCATTATGGGATGTTATGGATTATCTGCCTTCTGGCATTGGGATGTCCAAATAAAAATATCCATTGATCAAAATTTATTGGACAACAATAGGCCACAAATGACCCATAGTTTTCTACCACATGTCCTTTGACATTTAAAGTTTAACGTTACAGTTTTTAGAATGTCTTTAATTCCACTAAACACTGTATATCTACAACGAGGTGCAAGAGTTTTAAATTGCTAGAGTTTTCAGTTTAATTTGGTTTATTTACTGTATATAATGTTATTTTACAACAAATTTATTTCAGTGCACTTTATGGAGAACTTTTAAACAGAACAGTCATATCATAATGCAATTCAGCAGTCAGATTTAGGTTTAAATCCAGTGGCGTATATTCTGGTTAAAGGTAATCTATTCTAATCTAATCTCAAAATCTTTAACTTTATTTACAGGTTTGTTTTCCATAGATATACTTTAAGATAGTTTCAGTTTCTTCAAAAACGTTGTTCTCTTTAAAATCTTCTTTACCTAACTGGCTCTATTTTTGCCTCTTATGCTACTTTCAGTTTTAGCTACCATTCTACTAATTTTAGCTTTTAATTAGTCTTTTGCTACTTTAGGCTAATCTTTTGCTGCTTTCAGCTTCTAACTAGCGTTCTGCTTCTTTTAGCTTTTAACTCAGTTACAGCTTCTTCAGCTAATCTCAACAGTCATTCAGCACTCGGCATTCATGCAGCATTTTAACAAAACATGCTTCTACTGTAGTTGTAATGTAAATTCAGCTCGGTTAGTTTCAGTCACTTGTACAAAGCAGAACAGTTTTTGTCTTTGTTTGTTTTCCTGTCAATTGTGAGTGTAGAGTCACGAGTCTTTATCAGAGAAAGTAATATTTAGATTTAGTAACATATTGTAGAAATAAGATAATATAGAATTTACATTGACATGCGGAACAGTTATTCTGTGTGACCGTGTAGGTTTTCAAAAATATGTTTTTACTGTTTGGTTTTTTTATATACATGATGTAGTTTTACCTTACTGTACTTTTTTAGACTTTTACCAGTTTTTCTTTTAGTTTCTTCAGGCTAAATGAATTTAGGAGCAGATAGGCTATCAGAAGTTCACAGCTAAGCAAATAAGAAGGAAACATGCTGGAGAAAACTGCCACGAGCAAATGAAAAGTACCAGTGAGGAAATTTGAGAAGCTGGTTTATCTCTGTGTGACTGCAGACTGAAAGCTTGAGTGACATGATTTTTTTTCTCCTCCTGGAACGGAGCACAGAGGAAAGAGAGCAGGTGAAGCGGGGTACATCTGGTTTGTATTGATATAGGCTGCAGCTTCCCTCCACCTGTTCTGCCTGCCGAGAATTCATTGTGCTTCAGCTGTGTCAGAGATGCCTATAAATACTGTAGATTTTAAATAAGTAATAGGAAGTTCTTCTTGTTTTTTTGCTGAACCTACAAAATATGCTGTAATGATGAAAAACCCCAACTATTTTCACGGATATATTTAAGGGAAAATCTGTTATTAAAATATACTATAAATGTGCGCTCCCTTCAAACTTTTTTATTAATTTAATTTTCTTGTTAAGTACATGCCCAAATTTCTTCGTTTTGATGAATTTTGTATGAGTTCTTTTACTGTGTAAGCCCCTCTTAGTTTAAATTCTGGCTTGCAATGTAGTGCTTGTGGTGCATACAGAATTGCTGTTTCTTTTTTCAGACTCCAAAAGGTTAGTTTCATTTAGAGGCAGGCCACAAGATGTCTCCCTCTGCTAAAGAAGCTGCCCATCCGCTGGAGTGACAGTCTGATGTTTTGCTCTGTTTCTGTTTCCTCCGGATTTCAATTTGTCAGGGTCGTTTTAAATCTATTTGTGACCACAACGTCTCAGCTTGTTATGCAGTTCTGATTTCTCTGTCTTTTAGAGTGTTGTGTGAAGATGAGCATGACTGTGCTGAAGTCAAATTACTGATAGAAAAAGCTTTAACTGAAACAAGTTTTATTATTCTTACTTAGAATGGTTCAAGGATAAAACTCACCATAAAACTTGACTTGCCTTTTTATTGTGTTCAAAACATCAAATTTATTAGGTTGACGTACAAATAAAGGGTAACAGTTTGACAACAGCTGACAACCGTTTGCATCAAAACTAAAGAACATATTTTTCTTTGGTCTTTTGGCAAAGTAGCTGTTTTAAAACATTTTAGATTGTTTTACTAATTCAAGTTATTACAGCTTTACTATCTGAAGATGTATCTTTTTTGCATTGCAGGTTATACTGTTAAACTGACACTTTTCTTATTTTATAGTCTATAAGTCAAATTTTGAAATGAATTTCAAAGTGAAGTTCTTAATTTTTTTCTGGTAATTGACACACTTAGCATTAAAAGGTATATTACATTTTATTGAATAATTATTGACAACAACAGTAAGTAGAAAAATAAATATTTCCAAAAACATAAATACAAGAACTCTTATTTTATATAAGAATACCTTTATTATATTTTTCTTTTTACTTTTTGTGTGAAGTATATTTAAAAAGCCACAAAATCTTGTAAGATTGAGGTGTAATTATTGATATGAACTACTGTACCGGTGCTGCTCAAACCTTTCTGTTAGCCGACTTGGTTGTCTGTGTCCTTTATGGTTTTTGGGTTGGATTCAGATCTGAGCAACACTGGACCTTTCAAGCGCAAATTGATCTAAAGTATACACCTTAAGTGGTTAAGATGTGATTAACAGAGAGCAACATCTATATTTTAGGATGTTCAAGCAAGAGTCTGAAACCAGAGACTGGTCCAGACAGGAACAGATTTTATGACCAGGAAGCCTGACTGTCTCAAAAACACGAAGAGAAGTGCTGAAATATCACTGAAGTGACAAAATGCTTGGTAACTATTTAAGAACAGTCAGAATGCTGAGATTGCAAATAAATAGTTTGCCTTTTTAACATCTTTAGGTTCTGCGGAGCAGTTTTACAGTATGAAAAATCCAAACATTTACATCTAATAAGGTGCTTTCAGTTTGTTTTGTTTTTTTAATTGACTTAATGCTGCTCAAAATCATGCATACACCCCATCCTGTGATTATAACCCAAACATGCATATGCACAATATTGTCATTTAGGCTTTTAGGACTAATAATGAATAAGGAATTTTGCTTTGCACTAATTGGACGTTAATCTGAGATATGACTCGTGTGTCTTTTTCACCTTCGTTTTTTGCCTTGTCTTTGGTCGGTGCATTTGTGATGTGCATGTAATTGCTGCCAGGGTTTCTTTGGGCTTTGAACGTTCTCACTGGCTCTTGAAGGAGTTCATCCTTTTACTCAGTCAAAAGTCTGCTCCTCCTCTAATGAGACCTCTGGGGTTCAGCTTGGCTTTGACATGAATAGGAAGCTGCTTGTCCGTCCCTGACAGGCCGGGATCAGTGACTCTGGGTTTTAAATGGGCAGTGCATGTAAAAATCAGAGAAACAAACCTTTCAAATAGAACTTCTTCAATTTTTCATGAAACATCTCATTTGAATTATGCATTGTATTGCACCATGACCCTCTAATTGCATGCTTCAACTCTGAGACCAGT
>JAVKLF010000064.1:6773809-6794107 GCA_034783495.1 Millerichthys robustus | reverse complement strand
CACACACACACACACACACACACACACACACACACACACACACACACACACACACACACACACACACATACATACATTACATACATTTATGTATTTGGGTTATTTCAAACCACCTGAAAATACAGAACCTGTCTAATCCAGTTTATTTAGGTGGGTGTAGTTGCAGATTTGCAGTCAGGCAGTATTACATCCTAACCTGCAGAGTTGAGAATGCTATTAAGTCCTTTTTAGCAGAATAGAAAACAAGTGAAGTAGACCACACCTCAAACAAGAAAGCAATATTCTCTCTCCCAGTCACATTAGTCAACACAAACAATTTCAGACCAGAACTTGAACACACTTGGTGTTAAATGTTCTGGCGTGCTGTATCCACAGATGAGACGTCCTACGAAGCAGGCATCAAGGTTCAGATCCACAGCCAGGACGAGCCGCCCTTCATTGACCAGCTGGGATTTGGTGTGGCCCCTGGTTTTCAAACTTTTGTGTCATGTCAGCAGCAACTGGTACCTAACGATCAGCCTTTGATGTTGACAACTTTTCGCTTCGCTTTCATTCAGTGTTTGCCCCAAAATCCCTGTAACCAGCATCCATTATCTATCTCTGTCTCATAGAGCATGGAGCAAAATCTGATCACAGATTTTCCCGTGAGGAAAAACGAGAGTTGATTTGGTATTCACTAAATGAATTATAGCAGCAATGGAATATTGACAGAACAGGGCTGAGTAATGATTGAACGCTAGCATATAAGCATGCTGTGCCTCTCGAAACCAAACACACTTGAGTGAATTCTCCCTTCTTTTAATGTAGTTAAAATCTAAATCAACTTGTTGAAGTCAATGAAAGTTGTCTCTGCTTGTGCATTTAAACTGAATTCTCACAATAATCAAAGTTTAGTCAGTAACACTACAACTCTGTTAATTTTCTTAAAAGATCTTTTTATTTTAATATATAATTGAGTATGTCTTGTGATTAACTATTTGCAGCTACATTCAGTGAAAGTACACCCTAAATTCAGAGGTCAAATGGAATCTGAGAGAAATTCAATTTTAAGACAAAGAAGCACCTGTTTTTATGGTGCTTAATTTTTCAGCTCCAGTAGCAGTTTGAAGTTGCACCTTTGGATTAGGGCAATAACCTGGGGCTGTTTCTTTTTTTTTCAGTTAAAAAAGTAGACCATGATTTAAGGGCACAATTTCACTGGAAGAAGAAGAAAAGCCTGTGGCAGATTTGTTGACTGTTGAAAATTTGCAGCCCTAACTGTGGCTCCAGCGCCGTCAGTGAAGGATGGAAAGTAATAATTATAGTGGAGCCCAAATTGATCGGAAAGCCCTCATGGAAAGTCATAAGCGTGAGCTCAGATGGATTTCCTATTTGAATCTAATGACACTGTGGTGCTCTTGTGTGACGTTGCCAGGAGAACACATTCAGATTGAGTCTTTTTTTGTTCACATCAGATTATCCCACAAGACAAACAATAATCGTTGAGTTTTCTGTCAAATCCAGGGACAGACGAGACAAATGTTCCACGTGAAAAATAGCTTTGCTGCATAAGATTTTAGGTTTTGCAATTATTAAAATGAATACACATTGTGTTCATTTTTTTAATTGCACTGCAGAGTCATTAAAATCTCAACCACACAATCTGTTCTTGTGAAGTAATGAATACGTGAGCTGTAAATCAAGTTAATTCACTTTAGCAATTAATAGAGCTAGATTTAAATGGTTTTGCTCTAAATGGTAATCAACCCGGTCACTTCATCAGCATGAACTAAATGATGTAAAGTGTGTCTTGTTTCAGCAGATTAGCATGGGATAACTGAGGTATATTTCTGGTCTTCTGAAACAGACACTTGGACACCACAAAACAATGGCAAATAAACTTTTGGGAAAACCTGCAAAACAAAATGTTTTTCTTTGTGGATGTTTTTAGTACTCAGATTTAACCATCATTCCTCCACTTTCAAGAAGTGCATCGGCTATATTAATCACAGTTGCAAAATTTCTCCCTGACAGCTGAAGTACAAGCAATTATGAGTGATTTTTAAACGCTAACCGTTTGCCTAAAGCTTTGTGGCTGAATGATAAACTTTCAATCCTGCAAAGTTATCATGGGGAGTCACTTGGATATGTTGTCACACTTGATAACAGGATGTTTGTCTTAGACTGGGTAAACACTTCCTTTATCTCACTATTGCTTATCTTTTTATTTTGATAATGATGTGGGCTCACCCTCTAGATGAGACGTCGTATGAGGCCGGCATAAAGGTACAGCTTCATTCTCAGTCAGAGCCACCTTTTCTCCACGAGCTGGGCTTCGGGGTCGCCCCCGGTTTCCAAACATTCGTTTCCACCCAAGAGCAGAGGGTAGCGTATGTGTGACTGGGCTTGCTGCATGCTACAAACACTGTCCTGTTAAAATGCTACACTCTCATTTATAACTGCTGGTCTCTCACTCCTTTGCGTGGCTGCAGTGTGTCCTTGGTGTTGTTCTCTCCTTCATTTTGTTAATTGGCAACAAGCAGCTGATATTTTTCATTCCTTTAAGCAATTTATCCAAGTCTCAATCCTAAACAAAGCTGTTGTTTGATTTTATTCATTCATTTCTATGTGAGCATCTTTTGTTTGCTTTTGGTTTTATGTCTCAGTGGAGCAATCCATTGAAGCCTTGAGTTATGAAAGGACCAGACAGTGTGATTCATTAGAGTATATCATCCATGAAGAGTCTGGCTGCAGTCTATAACGTGGAATGTATTTCACCAGGCAGGGCTTTTTCTCCAGTGTATGTCCAAGGATGAGAGTCTGCAAGTTTGAAAAAGGGAGTTCAATAAAAGCTTAATCATGTTTGCCAGTTTAAATCCAGTCCATCAACCAGTTGCACTCTGTTTCTGTCACTTTCTATTGACTAAATGATTGTTCGACTGTTAGTGTTGGCCTGGACAGAGCAGGTGGGTATGATCAGGACTTTAATGTGGTGATAGCATTGATTGCTGGTCAGCTCCTGCTGCAATTAGGAGTTACTATAAATGCAAAAAGACTCGCACAGACCTTGCAGGCATTCATGTGTAATTATTTTGTTTGCTGTTGTCATCAAATTAATACTAGGTGTTAAATAGCTGCACACAAAACAATAAGATTATTGTTTGTGTGTAGAGGTCTGTGTTTGTCAGCTCGAAATTAAACTGTTAGATATTCTTTAATTACTGATTCATTCTGCTTTTGCTTGGTTACTCATAATTGTAAGGACCAAAAAGAGCCCTAATAAACATTAGTTAGATTCTTTAATCCTAAATTTATGAGGCAAAACTGGGTGGTTCTACAACAAACAAAATATCTATTTTTTAAATTGCATTCCTAATTATGAGATACATGCAATACTTTATACACGTATAAAGTATTGCATGAATTCAATATATTATTTAATATCATACATATACACAGTGTAAATTGAGATGAATTCATTTAATAGTTCATTTTGAAATGTGTTACCAGTTTCCTACTCTGACCTTTGTTGTCAGGGTTGTAAATTTTGTCCATTGATTGTGGTGTCCTGTCTGAAATCAAGGTTTTTATTCCTGAACCTGCCTCTACTCCCATGGTACTCTGCTCCATGCCAGGGACTAGACCTGCATAAGTGATGTTCTGCATGATGTCTGCTTGCTGCTGCTACACATGAACAAAAAATGTCCTGATTGGATACGTTGTACCACTTCTGTCTCAGTGCACAGTTTGATTTGAAAGCATCTGTTTTCTTTTTTGTGCGTGTTTGTGTCTGCCTGTTGTCTTCTGTTTGGTTTTACTTCTGTTGCACTGGGCTTTACGTTTGATTAAATTTGGTGTAATCCTGTGTGCTGATATACTGAGGGGAAAACATGTGCTGCCTGCTCTTTCAGCTTCAGTACCTCCCACCGCCTTGGGGAGATTGCAAGTCCACACCGATAGAGTCTGACTACTTCTCCACGTACAGCATCACTGCGTGCCGCATTGACTGTGAAACCCGCTACCTGCTGGAGAACTGCAACTGCAGGATGGTTCACATGCCGGGTATGAGTTCAGCCAGGCCCAGCGTGTGAAAAAAAACATTCTTGTGTCCTCCCATCGCTCCTACATGAGTATTGATTATCCCCTTCAACTTACTTCTCATAGGGACTTCAACAGTTTGCACGCCTGAGCAGTACAAAGACTGTGCCGACCCAGCTTTAGGTGAGCCAGCGTACTTTATCATGTTTTTTTTTCATTAACAACTAAATTCAGAAGCTCGGCTGCACTGCTACAAGCACTTTTCAGGCTTTAGTTGATGCTTATATTAGCTTCAACATGGAATTACTTTATTATCAGATAGTGCTGAAAAAAGTTATAAACTTATTGTTTAAAAATTCCATTATGAAGATTTGTTATGTGACTATGCTTCCCTGATTTGAAATAAATCCCAGTAGTATTTCCCCCCCCCCCCCATTATCCCTTCTCTGCAGCATTACAGCTTCAGTCATTATTTGCTTTCATGGAAAGTGAACGATGGCAGCGAGTGTATTTCTGTTTTATGCGGCAATATTTTTAGCACAAACTGAGAGCTGCTGCAGGCAGGTTTGTTTGATTCTTCTTAGAGATCACAATATCACAATGACTTTGATCGTCCACAGACTTTTTGGTAGAGAAAGACAACAATTACTGTGTCTGTCAGACACCCTGCAACATGACTCGCTATGGCAAGGAGCTGTCCATGGTTAAGATCCCCAGTAAGGCATCTGCTAAATATCTGGCTAAGAAATTCAACAAAACTGAGCAATATATCGGGTAAGTATTAGTTACTCAGTTAATGACCTCTTCTTTCTGTAGACTCTGGCACAGCATGACTTGAGTCTCCATCGTTCACCTTCAATGTAACAATAATGAAAAAGTTTTATAGAAAATGAGAAATATCTTTAGATGCTCTGTAAAAGTCACAGGAAGTAACGCATGCTGGCTGTGCGCTTGTCTGTCCTGTTTGCAGAGAGAATATATTGGTGTTGGACATCTTCTTTGAAGCTTTGAATTATGAGAAAATTGAACAGAAGAAGGCATATGAAATTGCTGGGCTTCTCGGTAAGATTTTTGCATTTCATCAGAGCAGGAAAAAAATGTGCATGCCTTTGGTATCTGCACTCAGCAGATCTTAGGTGCAAGGTGAAAAAAAACTATGTGTTCTCGGTTGATGCTTTGAGGTTTCCTCTTTGAACTTGCAGATAGGCTGAACAGTTCCATAATCTGATGCTCTTGCAAGGGTAGCAGGGTTGGTTCTGATGAAAAGTTGGACCTGCATGTACTTTTTTGTCAATTCTGTTCTGATTGCAAAGAGATACTCTGAATTAGATGTGACAGCACTGGGAATAGTTCCACGCATCATTGTTCAATTATTGTACCTGCCTGTATCTGTTAATCTCTTTCTCTCTAGGTGACATTGGGGGTCAGATGGGGCTGTTTATTGGAGCCAGTGTTCTAACAATACTGGAAATATTCGACTACCTGTATGAGGTGAAGTTTGATGTTTTTATTATTCAAAACAAACCCCTGATTTTATTTGACCATTGCCAAGACTGCTTATTCTGATAATAAATATTATACCCCAGAGAAGCTTTTTGATAGAGAACTGTGAATACTACACATGATGCAAAAGGTGTCTGGGGATTCCACCAATTAATTGCTGTGATTTATTTTATAATAGTGCATTGAGAATAGTGAATGATGCTTCTGAATGTCATTTTTGTTTCACTTTGTTTTGGTATAAAATTAAACTATTTTTTATTATTTTTAATAATGCTATTTAAATATCTCAAAAAACACAAATCACTGTGACCAACTTTTGGATCCAACAGTTTAGAAACATTATGCCATTATTTGTTTTTATTTAATGATGGGCAGACAGACAGACAGACAGACAGACAGACAGACAGACAGACAGACAGACAGACAGACAGACAGACAGACAGACAGACAGATTTTTAAACTGTTCAGCATTTGATGAAATGAATTTTTAGCTTCATTTTTTTGCATAAGTAAGATGAGATATTTTTCTGCCTGGCTGGGTCCAAATGTAGTAATGGCCCTGCTAATTCAAGTGCTGTCATCAATGATTTTGTGAGACAAAACCACCTCAGAGTGTAATTAAGTCATTGTAGTACAACCCTTCAGAAGCTTCTTTTTTTTCCCCTTCCTTTTTTGGTTTGCGGAGAGCAGAGAAACAAGATGTGACATTTTCATTAGTGAGGTGGCAGCAACTGTATTGTTGAAAAACGCAGCGAGCATTTTGTCATCTTACCAAAAAGAAAGGAAAAAAAGCTTTTCCATTTTACTGAATGTCAGTAAGTGTAATGCATTTATAACTGTTAATCATTTTTCAATTTCTTCTTGCATTCAGGTGTTTAAAGATAAGGTCTTGGGTCAATTGTTACGCAAGAAACGGCCGCAGCGTTGTCAAAGTGACAATCTGGTAATTTTTTTTAAATTTATTTTTTATTTTAATCCTCTCAGAGTGCTGTTGGAATGAAGTCGATGAGCTCAGGAACAACAAAATGTCTGACACCTGAAAATGCTTTTGTTGCAAATATTGTCAGATAGAAAACTAAAAACCACACCAAGAACACATAAGTATTTGTATTTACGTGATGAAAAGCAGAATAAATGAATCTATATGGTGATAAACCTCAGGGGACTGACCTTTTTTATTGCACTTTTCTTCATTACTCATACACTTATTTTATTTGCAGAGGTTATTGGCCTTATTTTTCCACACTAACACCATTTACTATGACTTCTTGAAGTCACCCAATATCATGTACCGTAATAAAGTTCACTGAGCGCACTAAAGGCACTTATTACAGTTTTGTTTTACCCCTTACATTCTGGTAAGATTACAAAGAAAAGGATTCACACTAAACAATAATAACAAAGAAGCTGTTCAAGAGAGCTCAAAACTATATTACCATTTTATGAGTTTTTAACTTTGTTAAAGCAGCAAAACCAATTTTTCTTCTGAAATAGGAGACAGCTTTTTGTTTAAGCTCATACTGGTTTAACACACTGCATTCTTAAGCAGTCTCACCTCTCCCAAATAGTTATTTAACCTTTCTCCAGAGCTTTTAAGAAATGACTTATAGCAGAAATCACCTTCTTATTGTTAGCAGTCAGCATCAGTTCAGCACACGCTTCAGAGCTAAACCCATGCCAAAACAAGATGGCTGATTATTCAAGTACAGCAAGAAAATACAACTGAACTCAGTTTTTTGAAATAAGCCATTTGTAGTCACACTTTAAACTCATGCTTACAGTTCAAATTGTTCCCAGTGTCACATTTGAAAAATCTGTTTTCTTTATTTGTCATATCCATCTTTATCTTTATAAAAAGGAAATTGCAATGAAAATTCAGAAGTGCAGGTGAAATAATCTGTTTTTATAATGCTTTTTATAAAGAAGTGTGAAGTTTGTTTGTATTACATGAAGACATAATTTTGTTCCTGAGTTTATTATAGGTTGCCTGCATAGTATGTTTGTTAGCCAAGTCTTCGGTCGCAAATCTTGACCTTTTCGTTGGGACTTGGCATGTTCTCCACATGCATATGTGGGTTAACTGTGTGCAGTTTTTCTTTTAAATGAATAGGAAGCTATTTCTTGTTTTTTTTGGTTTTTTTTGTCTGCACTTTGCTCTTGCAGGCTCAGCTTCTTCATGTTTCAAATTTATTGGGTGTGGAAAGAGAAAATTGTAAAAAATGGTAATTCTTTGTTACCAACATTGTAAGATACCGCATAAGCAGAACATGAGCCAGCACAATAAGAAAGGATAGCATTTCAGTCTGGTAATATTGGAGTTACTAACAAATCAATGGGAAAAGCAGCATTTATTTAGTGGGCAACACACATGCTTTGTCACACCGCTTGTAATCGTATGTCTCCTCTTCCATTCATGTTAAGTAGTCACTTCCAGTAAATGTTTTTATGTTCATTGTGGTACCATGTAAATCTCTGGTCAAACATATAATTATCTATAATTGTGAGCAGCTATTTAAGCTGCACTATAAGTTCATTTCTGCAAAAAAGAAAGATTTAGGTTTTGTGACTTTATGTAAATATTGTAACAAAAAGATAGGAAACCTTGGTTAAAGCTACAATATCTTGGTGCACTTGAACCAAAATAATATACTCATCTTTAAAAAAACTGATTTCAACAAAAATTAGTTGTATTTTTTTAAATAACTTTTTGCAGTAACAGGAATTTTGACCACAGGCATTTCATTTTTTTTCCTGTCATATCTCCACCTCTGCTATCAGTAATTAGACTGTCTTCGGTCCTTTTTCATTTTCCTCATTGCTCCTCAGGAAGGATTTAAACTGTTTGTTGCTTTCGCTGCTTTTTAAGAAGAAAAGTGTCACATTTATGTTCAAACTGAAGTGGAAAACCCTCTTTAACCACAATTTTTCCGTAGGAGTTAAACTTTACATTGTGCTTCTTTCATTTCAGTCACCCTCACCCATCTTTCTTTTCATCATGTCTATTCCAGGACTTTCCAGAGAACCCAACCAGCCCTGGTGTCACGCCTAATCATGCCCCCAGGTAGCACACCTGATTGATAATAGATGCTCCCCTCCATACTGTCCCTCTTATTCATTCATACCATCTCATACATCATTTCCTCAGTGGAGATATTTGGTTAGTCAATAAAAACAGAGATGAATAATTAGTTCCAATAAACATTTTATTATTTGTCATGTTGAGGAAGGTCAGCTGTCTGTATTGTTTTGGCTCAGCTAAAGACAAGAGTTGGTTGGATTCTTGTAAAGATGTTTATTCTCTGCACTGTACAGAACCTGTTCTGTCCACTAAATAATGATGCTTTTCCCCACATATAAGTTAAAGTGCACAATTTCTGACAAAACTGGTTTTATAATTACTAAACTGTGCAAAAAATTTACCATATGAGATCCTCTTTTTTTTCCTCCCTACAGTGCAGAGAGGCAGTGCGTTTAAGGCTTGTGCCAGATGACATCATTAGATGTGATGTTATCACAAAGGGTTTTTCTTTTTGCTGAAATATTCTTTTGCATCATGAAGTCTATCAGATATTTAATGGCGTGTTCAGAAGAGAATGTAGATTTAATTCATGTGGGTGTTTCAAATTCCAAAAATATATTAGAATTGTAAGTGTTAGAGCAAAATCCAGTCTAAAATATGCTGTTTTGTGTTTTTCTTCTCTCTCCTTTTGTTCATCTCATCCCACCATCCGTAAATCTTTTCTTACTGCATGTGAAACTTGTGCAATGTGTGGAATGCTAAAATGCCAAATCTGTTTACTATATATATATATTTATATTTCTTTTATGTATTTTTCATTTTACTTAAATGTCCTGACTTTGTATTTGTTCACACTTATTTTTTTCCTGTTTTGTTTTTCTTCATTTTTCCTCTTGACATTAAAAATATTTTAATTGCTTCCCATATATGTCTTCACGATTGCTTTCATTTTACCTGTGGCTCACTTATGTCCTCAATCACCATCACCTCTTGCATCTCCCCTCCCTGAACCTCCCTGATTTTCTTCCTCCCTGCCTTCTCCCTGACCTGTGTTTTGCAGAGCACCTGTGACACCCTCCGGAGTCACTCGGATAGCCTCGGATTCACGCCGAACATCTTACCTCGTCACCCGACTTTAGGCAACTTTGAGGAGTTTGCTTGTTGACAACATAAAGTAGAGTGTTCCAAAGCTCATCTGGAGACTTGACAGAAAACTGTGAAATATTTTAAGAGTTTAACAGTAAAGTATTGAGTGTATACTACAAAAATAGTACAACTTAACAATGCCAGAATAGAAATAGAATACCATCATCCCACAAAAAGAACAAAACAAGAAAGAGAAAGTGAGGCCACTTCTAAAACAGAACTCAGGTTTAAATGCCATCTTAAGGGCATCAGTGTTGATTTGAACCGTTACATCACATCTTGTAGGAAAATTTTGTTCATTTGTTTTTGTCATGTAGTCTTAAAATAAGCTGTCAGATACATATGTTCAAAAAGGTATCTGAACGATGTAAATTTAATAATAGAGCTATTACTGTTCGTCGGTCAAAAAAAACTAATAATTAGGTTTGGTATCTGCTGTTATCATTATGTTGCCAGCATTTAACAGTGGTCCTCAATCCTGGACCTTGAGAGCCACCATTCTGCATGTTTTTGATATTTCTCTACTTTAACACATCTGACAGGAAGGAGTGAGTGATTAAAAGGTTTCTCCAGAACTTGAAGACCTGCTGAGGAACAGAGAAGCATTTAAAACATGCAAGATAGTGGCTCTCGAGGACCAAAATTAAGAAACACTGATCTAACCTATGAATTACGTTATATTTCACCTGTCACTAGTTCTGATCTACCTTAAGAACGGATTGTTGGTTGAAAGAGCTTCTCAGACCTGAATCAAAACACTAGTGTTTAATGTTGCCTTTTTACTATGAAGAGACCGTGAATCGTCTCATTAATTAGACAACTGTGCTTATTTTTAAAAAAGTAGGAATTAATTTGTACATATGCAATCACTACATTGTGTTACATGTAGGTTCTGGGATGGCACATACTGGCATACAATGGTTTTGTTAACTTTAGTCTTTTTTATTAACAGTTCAATTATGAAAATAATGCCAGGTGGGGAAAAGGGCAAATGATTGTATCTTTATATAGCTGACTTTTTAATTGAAAAGTTCCATTTTAGGGCATCACTTCAGATGTTGTCCTGAAGATGCCCCTCTTCACCTCCAGAGAGGTTCAGTCAAGCGTCATTACTCATTCTGATCACTGACTAACAACAAAAGGCAACTCAAGATCACTTTCTGATCTTGTGTGATAAAGCACAAGTAAAATGTCTGCTGTTGTCATCATGTGATTTCATTTAAACCCTAAACATGTTTTCATATCCAGCCGCATTCAACTATATTCCTTAGGCCTAACCTAATAGCAGAAAGTACAACAAAATAAATTGTTATTCAAACTCTGCAGCTGAAACACACCCAGACAATCAGGGTATCATATAGTTACTCCTTTTTTAACCCCAGAATCAGAAATCATGTGTTCATGTGTAGACAATTCTAAATTATTCCCCCTTTAGGTTCATGCATTTAGAACAAACTTGCTGTCTTTTTAAACAAGACGCAGTCACAAAATCCTACACTAAATAAAGTATGACCTGCAGCATACTACATAATAATCCATTATTTACTAAATGATCATTGTGTTGTAATGAATGACTTGAAACTGAAGACCAAGAAAAGAATCACATGACCACTGGACAAACATCCCATCAAAAGAAAAATATGTTCCTGTATAAAAAAAATAATAAATATTATTTTGAAAAATGTTAAATAAAATTTGGATGCAAATTAAAAAACATACATGTAAACCAGACCCAAGTTTAGGTTTGCTATGGAAACTCTTCCAACTGACTTAGTTGGACACTTCTTTGAAATATCAACTAAATTCATAAAAATTGAATAAGCAGATAATTAATCGTCATAACGTCCATTATGTAGCCTTTAATTTGTACATCAAGGTGTCTTAATGCTACTCATCAGCACAATCCCCTGTGATAGTATCTATTCTCTAGGAAGACTTTTAAAAGACTGGGGACATTCCTAAACTTCAGTTATGTGTAAATACATGCAATCAAATGCCATTAAAATAAATTAGACAATGTTCATCATATCGATACAAATATTTATATAAAGAAAAATGAATAGATAGAATATGCGTTTCGTCATTTGTACATTTACAGAAGAAATTTGGATGATTCTGTTGTCTGGATGGAACATGTGAGAGCTGAAAAGACTCTGAGCTGAAAGAAATTTTGCCTCAAAACATGAAAACCTCAGCCCAGATCACATTAGTTGAGTTACATAAAAACTGGAATGTAAAATCTGACCACTGTATACAGCCATCATAATTATTCCACCATATGTAATAAGTCACAAATATCACTTTGTGATGTATAATTGATCTATTATAATAAACTATATTTACCCATCATTCTTACGTATAAAATGTTTTTCTTATCCTCGTGTCAGTCTACTTCCTCTCTTGGTAAACTGCTATTTACGTCCTCGTGGGTTCTCTTTACTAAAAAGTCTGAAATCGATTTTATTTGTATTTTTTATGTGAAGCTTTTTGGTATAACCCAGTTAATGAAGTGCTGTTCATAACACTGTAGCTTTATTACTCTGTTGTCTGTGTATTAGATGACTGTTGATGTGAAGCACAAACCCTTGGAGATCAGCCATCACCTGAAAGCCAATGACCAGAAGGCTATGGTTCTGACTGCCTTTTTTTTTTTCTTTTTTGTGGCTCTATAGTTGTTAACTACACACACTGTTAAACATAATGTGCCCACAGCTACAACAGCAGGATTAATAGCTGAGCCAGAGACTGGAAGGATTTCAGGAAATAAACAAACAAAGGATATTTCTGTGGTGTTGTCATGAGCAATAAATGCACCGAATCAGACACTGTTGTAAAAAAAAAAAAAAATACGTGGGGTTTTCAATTACACAGAACAATGGATGTAGACTGAACAACTACCAACATCAATGTGACCATTGTAAAAAAAAAAAAGCCATCACCATCCATGTTACACTATGATGCTGCTGCTGCATTGAAAACCTGACTTTTGATTGTGTGTCAAGCTGTTGGGTCAAAAAACAGGAGAAGAAAATGACCCAAGATTACCACAAACTGTGGAAATACTGAATGTGGGCTTGATGAGATTGTCCCAGATGTTTACCTCTTTGTCCCCGACCCCTGCCTTACAAGAAAAAAAAAGAACAGCAGAGTGTACCTGAGCTGGCTAACGTAATCACTGACATTACTGCATAGCTGTGGCCAAGTAGAAATAGATGCTCTATTCATTACAGTCACTTTAAACATTTAATCCGTGTCGTGCTATGCGGCATATCACTCATTTTCCACCTTGCATGATCATAAAGTATTCCTACCTGAGCTATAACAATGTAATGATAGCTATGCTATTCACTTTGTATTGTTAAAAGTATGTTTCTGGAGTCAGATGAATCAAACATTTTCTCCTCCTCCAGTGTAATATCCTAAGATTCTTATGGCGGAAATATCTTTCTGGCATTTTTAGCATGGATTCTTGAAATATGGTGCAGCTTAAAGTGAAAGTAAAATGTGCCTTTAAGACTTATTCTTACAGGTAACATCAGGATTCTCTGCCCCGCCCCCAACACACACGTGGAGAATGGGAGTTGCTTCATCTGGCTCTGTGCATTTTATTGTAGATATGTGATTTTAAATCGAACTGTACATTAAATAGTTATTACACACTTAAATACGCAGTCGTTTGTAAATCAACAGATTTTACTGACTTTGTGCACTTAATACTGAACCTGAAATAAAACTTAAACAAATGGAGGATCGAGAATGTTGTCATAACTGCAAATATAAATATTTAATTTTTATTTTACTTGAGAAATAACCCTCACCATCATTTAGCGATCATCTTTGCTAATATATGGTTTGCTGAAGCCAATTTTTTATGTACTCTTTAAAACTAGGTGTTAAATAACATCTGCTCTGTATACAACATTTTAAAAGTTGCAAATGATTTCACATTGAAATCAGAACATGTACTCATATTACTTTACTGAATGCTGAATCTTTACTGGCCTAAACAGTCAACATTTTCCCAGATTCTATGCCCACAAAAGCCAAGACAGAAGCCAAAGTGCAAAACCAACCCTTCAGTTAAATTAAGTTTTATAAAGCTGTGGAAAAGAAAAGGTCCCGTTCCCACTGCTGTAGGAGAACACTATTATAAAGGCTTGTTTTAGGCATGTAAGATAATCCTCAGAAAAACTATGAAATAGTCAAGTAAAAGTTATTTCCCTTAAAAGATAAAGCAAACGCTTCAAAAAGTGTAAAAGGACAATTGGAAGTACCTACTAAGTTTCTGTATTTAACAAAAGTTAGACATTTTTATAATAAAAACAAACAGTCCATTCTTAATAAATACATGCATCCATTATCTTGACTTACAGTTAAATGAGAAAAATAAAAACTTCAAACAGCTACTTCATACATCATTCATGTTGGCTGTATATAGTGTTAGTAGCACTGTTAAAAACAAAGTTAAAATAAGCTTCTAATTGGAAAACGCTAATGGTGAAAACAATCAAACGAAAATGTGAAGAAAAAAAGATTTAAATACGTTTTTGCATTTCTAACTATTACAAAAACATAATGCAGCATAACAAAAGATAAGATATCAAAACTGGTTGCAGTCTAATGGTCAATATTCTGTAAATATTGGTCTGTATTGTTAACTAGCAATTCTGAATGTCACTTCAACAAGTGTAATAATATTGATCTCTACTGGTAACAAAGTGCACATAAGACAAATACAAATTAAATTTAAATCCTGAGGAAAATAAAGCGCTTCTCATAATAATATAAATCATCTGTTGGGCAAAAACATCTGAATCTGTATCTAAAATGAAAAATCCAAATAATAAAAATTCTGTGGTTCCATTCTTCTCTAATTTTTCTTTTTTGAAATAAGTGGATTTTGGAAACTTACGGGCAGCTATTTAAGCTTTAGACAAACAATGCTCAGGAAAAAATATATACTTTAGCAGTTCTTCGAGAGAATCCTTTTTTTCTGTAACTAGTGCCAAATAAAACAATTAAGATCCAGAAAACCTACAAAAACACAGATTATAAAGAGCATAACCACTTAGTTCCTAACAGGCAGACAGATTAGTGCAACACTAACAGAATGGCAGGCGGCCCAGGGAAAGCCAAAAAGAAACGTATCACAGCTTTTAGCAACAGAGTATTTCGCCACTAATAAATAACAAACAGCGATACAGAAATGCAAAGTCTGTAAAACTGTATACACAAATCAGCTATACAGTTATGACCAATCAGGTGTAAATTGAGAAACACAGCTCATGATCCAAATGGTCCATGCTTACACAGCACCTTTCTGAACCTTATTTACACTCTATATACTATATGCAGCATGTTTTTACTGCCACGTCTGCACTGATAAGCTTTTTATAAACAATAGGGGCATTAAGAATGGTGAGTGGGGTCTTTAACTGAGCCACATAAGCCCCTGCTACTATTGTCATTAGGCAATGTTAGGAGGAAAAAGATCCTGCATTTTGGTTTCGACATGAACGTTAATCTTTTCTTGCCACCAACCCAATAAGACATGCGGTTAGAATGTTATGGCTGATTAGTGTATGCACAGCCCCTCTCACACAGCTCCTTTTAGGTGGGAACTGGTTAGCTTTTGTTGCCCAATGGAGTCGTGAAAATACAGAAGCTGAAAAACAGGGAAATGGGCTACCTGAACATAGGTAGTCCCTAAGTCAAACTAGAGAGCATGTGTGAAATAGAAATGCATATGCATGTTTTGTTTTTTGGGAGGATTCCTAAAATGTTTTAAATCTAGTGCCAATAGTCTATACTTAGTCTGTCCACACGTCAATCACAAAAACTTACACATTCTCAAATTTACTTTCACATTTCCCCCTTTCCTGTAAATATAAATTGGGGAGAAAACAAATGGACTTTTCTCTACAGATGTCAAGATGTATATTAGTAAGAGAAAATGCTGAACTATTTTTGTAGAACACATTCGTTCTGAACAGAAACTTTACAAAGGCTATGGGATTAGGTGATGCAGTACATACAAGCACTTTGATTCTCAGGCATCAGACATCAATTCACCAAATTATAAAAGACTACACATTGTCAGAGCAAATTGCAGTTTAAACTTAGTCAACACCATGTTGGTTGTATTATTTAGAACAGAAAAACATAAAAAAACAGATCTATGAATATAAAATTTATTCAAACCAAGATCCTCCCTTGTTAGTGCTAATTAACTAAGAGGCATGTTTGAACCAATTTACACAGGCTTTCAACTTTAAAACCCTTAAACATAGCAGGGCCACTGGGGCTTTGTTCCACTCAGAGGCACAACAAAAAGAACTGCAGGGGAGTGCTTGGATCCCGGCAAGGGCTTGGCCTTGTTGAGAATCGGTCCTAATGACCAAACAAAAGTGAAGGATGATTGATTCATGTGGTCACGGCTCAGTCAGAGGCAATTTAGCATTTAGGGAGGGCAAAAATCAGCAAAGTAAGGGTGCTGCAAGGCCTCTTCTGCTGAAATCCTCTGGACAGGATTACATTTCAACAGGTTCTGGATCAGATCAAGAGGGGGGAAAAAAACAATGAATGAACAAGAACGTAAAATTGGTAAACAACAAGCTTTCATTAATTCACTACATCTGTAACAAACTAGTTACTTATAGATGTACTGAATTAATGAAACAACAAGCTTTCATTAATTCACTACATCTGTTAGGAAGTAGTTTGTTATCTAAATACTTAACAAACCTTAAATTAGAAACAATACCTGCAGTAAATCTCGTCCTGTGCTACTTAGTTTGGGAACCACATTAACAAGTGATGTGGTGGCTGGATACATGGGATATGGCTGGATAATGGAGAAAAAAGTTTGTCAACAGTCTTAATTATTGTACAAAATACAGCATATGATGTATATCAATAAATGTACCTTGTAATCGGGAAGTTTCGTCATTGTCGGCCACTGTTCCTCGGTCGGGGTACCCAACAATGTATACAGTGGTTAAAGACAACATTTAAAGCAGTTTTACAAATCATTATAAAAAATGCCTTCTTGTCCACACTTGTATGGTTTCAGTCTTTAAAAGATATCTGAAGATTCTTTTTAACTGGTCGTCCACATCATTGCCAGGAAATAAAGGCCGCCCAGCATTAGCTAGCTCTGTGGAAGAAAATAACAAGATGTAAAATACCAAAAGAATTAAAATCATTGCTCATGCACATCTTTTATTAGTAGCTTTATCGTTGTATTTTTAAAACATGTGTGCCCCATGTATGTAGAAACAAGAGGGGCATGACTTTCCCATGCCTGTTGGTCAGATACTGAGTTTTTTTAAGCCATTTAGGTCTGCAACCCTTTATGACATCTAAATGGGAATAAGCACTGCCCCCAGGTGGTAAAAATAACCCTTTAATGGGATATATTCACTCCTAAAATCTAAATGAGCCTCTGCTTTGTCGCTGTTATTTCCCTATTAAATCTCATTTGCCAACTCTTAAAATGCCACAGCAAGACAAGCCAAATGCAGATGTTGGCTGCAAGAATGAACACAACTCATGCACTCCTTGCATCTGTGGAACTCAAGACTTAGGGAATCCCTTTAAATACAATGCTTCTAAATGAACAATAAATATTTGTTGGGTGATGATTTGTCAACTAAAGTCTTAATAAAGCGATGGTGACTGTTATGGTAACTAAAGTCACCACCTCTGTTCTACTCTCTGCAACTACATAATAAACCTTTCATATGTCAAATTTCTTATAATAAAGGTATAAAAAAAAATTAAAAATAGTCATTCTTGTTGACAAATCTTCAGTTTCAGCATACCACAGCAGAAATATGACTTAAACTTCACTTATTGTTACAAATAGTTAATTGGCCATCTTAATCTATTTTCCCCCTAGTTTACAATGTTTGATTTATAATTTTATAAAAGGAACAATATCTGACAATAGCACAATAACACGTTATACAGCAGGGATTCACAGTCTAGATTTGATTTCTGCAATGGTAAAGTAGATCCCTCACAATATCAGATCTGAGCGTCTCAATTCCACATAAAACACCACAACCCAGATTGATGGATTTAGAAGTCAGTGCAATGTACATGTTTGACAACTAAGCTGCTCTGCAATGCAGTAACAATAAACAAAGCGAAACAGTACAAAGTACAAACTTCTATTAGTTTTACATTCAAATCAGAAATTTCTAAAATACGTTTTCACCAGTTAAATTTGGATGACTCAGTGTGATGCTTCCTCCCTCTGTGGGACCACCCCCTACTGACTAATGGGCATGTTTTAATCATGCCTTGATTGAAACCCCATCCTGATTATTTGAGACTTGATTTGGACATCCCTAATCATTTTTTTCAGCAAAAAAATGTGACAGACAGGTGTGAGGAAGGTTACACCTTTGCGTATTTGCTCTTAAGCTTCTTCATAAGCCTCTTCTCTCCTTGTGGAGCATTTAAGATGATTAGAAGAGGAGATTTCCCTTTCCTCGATGATGAAGGAGAGGGAAATGATTTCTGATTCACAATAGAAAGGAGGATGTGAGGAAGCATAAGTTAGCATAATTTAAAGCACTCAGTGTGTCACTGACTTTACTTAGACGCTCTAAAGTTTTCTCAGAGATTGACTGAACTCTTCCTGAAAGGGTTAGGAGACTTTCAATGCAATTGTAGCAGCAGCTACAAATACATATTTTAAACAAATTAATATCTAAGTTTTATTGGCATCTGATTACTGTTGAGAAGAAGACTATAGTTACAAATGTCATTTAATTGTTTGAATGTCTGCTACTGAACTGAGAAGTAGCCTCAAATGTGTATTTAGTTTTGTACATGGGAATTTAGGCTTTTATGAGCTGCATTTTCAGAGGCTGGTTTGCAGTAATTAAGTAGCCTATACAGTTTTGGTTAAATAAGATTTTTTAATCACATTAACTCCATTATTACAAATACATAACAAACCCACATGTAAACAAGAAGCTTAAATAAAATTTGTGGCAAACCTGCAAATATGCATCCAGCTGACCACATGTCAATAGAGGTAGAATACAGTTTAGCACCAAAAAGCACGTCTGGAGGTCGGTACCATAATGTCACTACCTGCACAAAAATTAAAGAAAAATGTTCTCATGTCAGGTAAAGCAACATAATGAGTACAAAAAAATGAGAAAAAGTGCCAGACTTATTCCAGATTATAATCTTTACTTTAGTTGGCCAAGATTTCTCCTTAAATGCGTCCCAACTTAAACTCATACACGTGAGCTAACTGGAGCATGACCTGGATGGGTGAATAACACTCAATTTTGAAATGGTTTTTAAAGACTGGGGGGCGGGGCACAGTGGCTCAGTTGGTAGAGCTGTTGCCTCCCAGCAAGAATGTCGCTGGATCGAATCCCGGCCGGGGACATTTCTGAGTAGAGTTTGCATGTTCTCTCCGTGCTTGTGTGTCCGGGTACTCCAGTTTCCTCGGTTTAGCCTAACGGTCAAAAACTGTTAGGCTAACTCTAAATTGTCCCTAGGTGTGAGTGAGATAGTCTAATGGATGTTTGTCTCAATTTGTCCCTGCAATGGACTTGCGACCTGTCCAGGATGTACCCCTCCCTTCGCACTGTGACAGCTGGATATGGGCCTCAGTGGCCAGTGGCCCTGAGTAGAAAGGAGCAGGTAACAGATAATGGATGGATGTTAAAGACTGAGTTGCCATAGGGCCAATGACCAAAAGTTTATTTAAAACTGAAAATGACCTGTGGAGGTTTTGAAAAAAGGAAGACGATCCTTTTGTGCAAATGTTATGTTTCAATCATAATCCAGATTTAGGCTAAAAAACATTACTATATAAATTCAGGCAAAACACGAACAACAGTGAGCAAAGGTTTCAAATGTCTGTATTTTTATTTTTAAGCAATAAAATAGATCTCTTGACTGGCTTTGGCAAAGATTGGCTGAATGACAGTATAACACTGACTGAGAAAGAGAATGTCTATAATTAGTTTCAAAGAACTTTATTCTCTGTTTATTTTAAGCAACATGCATTACAAAATTTAACCACTCCTCCCATAATGTGATCATTTCTCTCTTGCAACAGTGAGTCTCAGGGGGATACAGCGTCTGAAACAAAATGACCTTTTAAAATGGCCTCATTTCAAACTCTCTGTGCTTTAAGCTTGATTCCCTAGAGTTCTCAGTTCACTGCATTTTCACATCAGTAGTGTCACCCTGGGTTAAACTTTCTCCCTTCCTAGAACAAACGTTGTCTGAGAACTTATGTCAACCAACCAGAACCACTAAATCAAGCAGGTTTTGTTTGTCATTTTTCTGATAACAGCAACAACATGTATCACACATCCTTCTGAATTCCCTTTAATTTTCTGCTGAGAATTTAACATATTAATATAGATTTAAAATTAAAACAATAAAAAATATTATGATAATGATCATAACATAATGATCATCAATTGTATGTTACAATAGTGAAGCCAATCAGACAAGTGTTTATTGTATTTTAAAATAAGCAGTTAGATGTTTTACTCATGGGCGTAGGTTTGGGTATGGACGGTCGTGACATGTCACGACCAATATTCAAGGGATATAAAATAGTCCCGACC
>JAVKLF010000064.1:6756995-6771295 GCA_034783495.1 Millerichthys robustus | reverse complement strand
TATCTATCTATCTATCTATCTATCTATCTATCTATCTATCTGTCTGTCTGTCTGTCTGTCTGTCTGTCTGTCTGTCTATAATTTAACATAATAGAAATTCAAATATTCTTAAGGGCAGAAAAATATCAATGGTGATTTGAAATGCCTTTAAGAAACAAATTGGTATAAAATGCATTAGTATTATGAACAAACTGAAAACTATTAAAGTTAAGCTCATGATTTGTTTCTTTGACTGAGACATTTAGTTCACAACACCAAAGGGAGGGAGGGAGACTCAAGGGGAAATGTTTGTACAATTACAGAAAATAAATAAACATTAATACAAAACAATAGAGACACTCTATCACCGTTTCACATTTTCCAGCTCCTACAGACTTGAAGCTTTCTGTTTGTCCTTAAACTGATATCTGAGTAGACTCTTCGGTATCTCCTAATCTAAGGTGATCATTTCAAATCAAATCTCCAACTGCAAATGTGTTCTTGGAAGACATCCGATTACAGGTTTTGTTAAATATATTTCCCACCAGGGCTAATTTATTGGGTTAACTGTGTAAACTCTATTTTAAAGTTAGATAAATGTCAGCTCTTAGTTGCTCAGTTCCGCTAACATGCTTATAATTCAATTTACTAAAATGGATGCAAGAATTTATACCAACACAGGATACACGTCATAAGATGGGTCATAAGCTGAATCATAAAGGCTTCTATTTATCACTACTGAATAAAAACAAGCTATTAAAGTTATTGTGCATATAAAACCTATTAACTTTTTTAGTGTTGATAGCTGACTGTTAAGAGGCCAATATACACTTTTCCCATCAGAATGCATTGAGTCAAAAGAGTCATTCTAAAATTAGCAAAATTATGTATACAGATGTAGTTAAGCTATTTAATAACTTTACCAATAATCACAACCATTTACATAAGAAAAATAATCTATTCATACAGATTTACAAAAATAAATTTGGAAAACTGAATTCTCTCAATCAAATTTTATTTATTTTTTTTAGCAATTCATCATTCTATACAGACAAAATAAACTCTGAACTAAAATTTATTCTTAGTTCAAATCTGTACAATAGTGTATTTTAAAAATAATTACAGGTTCATCTAGTTGGTCTGTTTTGTTGTTGAATTTATTCTTCTATACAACTAAACAGAGAGCTTGTAGATATACAACATGTCAACATAGTTTATCTAATAAACTGATATTTTGTGCTGATCTAATAAAGACAGGTTATGCATGTTTTTATTTTTTCTCTTCGGCTCTTTGTCTTCGGATCAAATCAGAATAAAGTCCTCCTTTGCTCAGTAGTTGCAAATGTGTCCCAGCCTGTAAGTAGGAAAACAAAAGGCTGTCAGATCAAATGAAAAATGATATTGCACAGCCATTACCAACAGATGGGAACAATCAGTTTTCCTAACACAAATGACTGAACACTGACATAAATATTTTTTGGTGTGTCTTTGAGCTTGCTGTTCTCAGAAATTAACCCAGACATTTAATCAGAGATAAAAGCACCTCCTCACCTCTACGATGCGGCCGTTGCTCATGACACAGATGAAGTCGGCCCCTTGAATGGTGCTCAGTCTGTGGGCGATGATGAGCACGGTGCGGCCCTTTGTGGCTTTGTCCAGAGCTTCCTGCACCACTCGTTCGGATTCTGCATCTAAAGCGCTTGTGGCTTCATCCAACACCAGTACGCTCGGGTTCTTGATCAAGGCGCGGGCGATGGCGATGCGTTGTTTCTGGCCACCTGATAACGTCACACCTCGTTCACCTGCACATAGAAACCCAGAATTCAGGAATTGAAAGCAGCACAATTTCGAACCAATGAAAAAAGCTTAAATTAAACCACATACCAACCATGGTGCCATAACCATCTGGGAAACCTGTGATAAAGTGGTGAGCATTGGCCTGCTTTGCTGCATTGATGACCTCAGCATCTGTAGCTTCAGGCTTCCCGAAGCGGATGTTCTCCATGATAGAAGATCCAAACAAAACTGGCTCCTTCAAACAGCAAATGAAACAGCAGTGAAATTTCAACATAGAAGTTAGAAATCTAAATTCTATTATACAAATTCTTTGTGCATCAGAAAAGAGCAGTCTCTACCTGGTTGATGAAACCAATGACTTGGCCTCTGAGCCAAGCCAGGTCCAGCGTTCGAATATCAAGCCCATCCAACATGATTACACCACTGGTTGGGTCATAGAAACGTTCCAGCAAGGCAGCCACTGTGGACTTTCCTGCAGGTTTTAACATTTATGTACACACCATAAAATTGTTTCTATGTCACCAACTAAGAATTAATAATTATCTCAAATTACCTCCCCCAGATTCGCCAACAACAGCAACAGTTTTACCAGGTGGCAGTGTTAAGGTGAAATTCTTTAGAACTTCATGGCCAGGTCTTGTTGGGTAACTATAAATATTAAAAAGAGCACATATTATCCTCACATGAGTTTGTTCCGTTAAATTCTAGAAGTGCATTTAACCCTCCCGCTGCCTGTGGGTCACATGACCCCACCGGGCCTCAGTTTTGAGACTGAGGCCTGGTGGGGTCATTTGGACCCCAGGGCAGCGGGAGGGTTAAATCTATTTAGAGTTAAATTTTAAAAAATTTAACCTGAATGAAATGTCCATGAAGTCAACTCTTCCCATCATAGAATTATATGAGATACGCCCTCCTCCAGAGAGATGGATGGTAGGCTGCACAGAAAGGTATTCAAAGACCCGGGCGCCAGAGCTTATTCCTCTCACCATCTAGAATAAATGTTAGCAAGCATGAGTTGGGTTCCAAATGAAATGAAAGATAAAAAGATGATGTGATGCTACAATTAAAACCATATATCACTTTTTCCTAACCTGTCCAAAGAGGATGGAAATGCTTGCCAAGGACCTGGGCATGAAAACATCGAAATGAGTTACTTTTCAACAAATGCCTTTTATCATAAATTATGTAGTATATAAATCACTGCAGGACATATACCTCTGAACAGTCTGAGATGCAACCAAAAAAGACATGAGGTCCCCAGGAGACATTTCATTGCTTGAAATCAAAGTTCCTCCAGCAAAAATAGTTCCAAGAACAATGCCTGTGTAACGGCATGAAGCACAGAAACCATGCAGATTGACAATAGAACTGTGCTTCACATTGTGTCCAACAGCATTATTAATGTAAACACACTTACAGTTCAAGGCAACGTTTGACAGGCCTTGAAAAATGGCTATCCCAGTGCCAAGGTTTTCATTCATTTCACACGATTTGTCAACTTCATATGCATATAATCTGAGGAAAACAAACACAATCATTAAAACATTATGTTTCTGAAAGATTACAACTATTACACAATGTACTTTAACTTACTGGAGCTCTCGTTCCTCCATTGCAAACGCTTTCACTGTGCGGACATTACCCAGTGCCTCATCTGCGACCCCTGTAGCTTTTGCCACCTTCATTTTGACATCCAGTCAAACAGCAAATATATTTTGAGAGTTGAAACGTAGCTGTAACTCCTGTTTTTTTATGATTATTTTCAACAGTACAAATACATAACACTTCCTACAAAATTACACCTCATTAAAAAACAATATATGGTGTCACCTGTTCTTGGGCCATACGAGACAGTCTGCGCAGGAATGAGCCAATGAGAGCACCTGCTCCCACTAGACAGGGGAGGACTACCACTGTCAAACCTGTGAGTTTTGGGGAGATGACATAGAGAGACACAAAACACCCAACTGTCTGTGTGATACTTCGCAGACCCTAAAAATATACAAAAAATGTTTTTTAAAAAAGAGAGAGAGAGGTTAGGCGATTTTAAAAATATATAACATCAAAAGACTGTGTTGTGCTTGTGGTAATACCTGAGAAATAACCAATTTAAAGGATGACTTGAACTCCTGAATATCGGCAGTCAAACGGTTTACCAGCTGCCCGGTTTTGTTGGCATCAAAAAAAGCCACATCTTGCCTGAAGAATAAAAGTACTGAAGTATAAACGTTTGGGATTAAGGTTTGAATGGAAGCATGGTAACTATGAACAAGGAACCTGCTTGTTTTATTACATAAATTTGTAGCTTTAAAGAAAAATTGTGGAATACCTCAGCAAGGATGCAAACAGGGTCTTTCTCATGTCTGCTGCCACTCTTTCTCCTACCCTTGAAAGGAGGATGATGTAGCCACTTGTTAATAGGCCCTGCACAAAGGAGATGATAAATGACCAGAAGAATAAAATGTTATTTTACAGTTATGATATTTCTTTATGTGCATGATTACTGTATTTTATTTGAATGACAGCAGAAAAGGTAGTGGAGAGACACATGGCCATACCAGCTTGTTAGATGGAATCATTAAAAAAACACAACAAATTTTTAGATTAGAAACAACTGTGTGGTATATTGATATGTTTATGGTGTACTTACTTGGATACCATAAAGTCCAAGTAATTTCAGGGCAGGTCCTTTTACCTCAGTGATATAATTCCCTGTATTTTCTCTGAGGTAGCGTGCAACAACATTCACCAGGTTCCCAAGCATCAGTGGGATTTGAATGTTCAAGATAGCAGCGGCAAAAGCAAGCTGAAAAAAAAATCTATTTAATCTATTTGCATTATATATTTTGTATTTTGATAATTTCTAAAGCTTACCATGATAGCTCCAACAAGAGCAAACCACTGAGGTTTGACAAATTCCCACAGAATATGCCATTTAAACTCAGGCCCTGGGTGTTTGGATACAACTTCCACTAAGGTGTTGTTATTCTCATCCGCCTCACAATGAGCTACGTGACAAAACAGGCGTGCTGAGACAGTAAGCACTGCAGGTCCCAAGACAAATTTCAAACTTGGAGGTTTAGTTGATCGAGTAGAAGACTGGCGGACGGCTCTCTGAATAAGGCTCCAAATGCGACTCACAGTGCAGCGAGGCTGCTGCGAGGACCTGTATGCATGAGACCCTGGGAATGTAGACCACCTGGATATTAAAACAGAACGTCAGTATAGTTTGAGGCTGAATATACTAAACCACAAGACATCTTTGTTACTGAGTGTACTAGAATTAACTAAAACATAAAGTTTTAAAATGAGAAAATATCAAAGATACTAGTATTGAAAGAACAATTTACTAGTCTTCAAAGTGCATCTAGCGGAATTTTGTTTTGAATGGACATAAATTAATTACATTTAATAAACATTCCTTTAACTGATCAATTCTCAAAACTCTACATAAGAGAGTTGAAAACTAGTCATTACTCTCTGATTATGTTTGCAATAACGAAGCTGGCAAAGTTTCCCAGTACTATTTAGCATGTAGCTTACACAACTAAATCTCATGCCATTAGCTAAATTAGCTACCATTCCAGTCTAACCTACCGTGAGGGCTTTAATTTAATTCCCGTCTTATTGCAAAGCGATAAAATCGACAAAGACCGTGATGGAGCAGCGGTGCTCAGTCTACAAAAGAGCAGCTGAAACATGTTTTATGCTTCAAGAAGCGATAAACACTTCATTAGGTTTAAACAATCGTTAAGTTTACCATTAACCTAACTACATTGTGGGCTGCCATATTGACCCTGACCCAGTTTTTCTTCGTTGTTTTCATTCCGGTAGACTAGACGCAGCTTTGCTGTTGTGCTGCCCCCCTCAGTTCAGATAAAGGACATCCGTTTGTTTTTATCATTCTTTTGTCTGTGTAATAACAGTTTTTCTCATCTGTGTAAATCCCTTACTTTCGCATTAACCTACGTTACTGAGCCCGTGGGCAGATATGGGGGAATTTTATTTTTTTTTGTTAGGCGGTACCTCACTAAACCTTTTGCGTTCCCTTTGCGAAAGTTGTTTATGACTGATGTGCTTGCCGGTGAGATCATTTCAAACTGTGTTGTGAATTAGTTATGATTTTGTAATAATGTTTACAAATTTCATATCGGCTGTGGCACATAAGGTTTATTCATATAAATCATTTATTCATCAAACAACCACGACTTTAATCTTTCACTCATCAAAATGAATGTTCTAAGCACCGCAATGACAACCTGATATCAGACAGAAATATTTCATAATATTAAACAACAGCTGTCATTCCCGTGACGAATTAGTTCATGTTGCGATTTTAAGCTGCTATTCATACTTTTAGGCACAAGATGACGCCAAAGATGACTAGATTGAAAAGCTTTGAGTACCGGTAACCTTTTTCTAAAACAAGATTCAGTGCTTCAGAAAAGCTTAATTTGCCCATGTTGAGTTATCCGTGTATTTCTCTACAGAGAGGGAGGGGACATGAGAGGGGTTGTGTGGAATATTTATTTTTATTTTTGCGTTCCCACAAAGGTTTTCGAATTCACTTAAAAATATCATTTCTGGCAGTAAATTAACGGTTCATAATAACAATGAGGTTTGTAATGACGTGTTTTGTCTTAGGTGACTGATGTGTATTTATCAGGAAAAAACACAAGATTAAAGAGAATATAACCTAAAACTACACCGCAACTCGGAAATGCCGTCGTTTCTGAGCGGAAGTGAGGCGTTCGTGGTGTTTTGTTGACATTTGTTTGTGACAGACAAAAACAGCGGCCACGCTTATGGTGTGCTTTATATTTTTGGAAATCGTTGAACTGACGGACGATAGAGCGGACGGTCGTCGGTAAAACAATGACTGCAGTGTGAAACGAGTTCCAGTGAAGACTCAAGTCAAAGAAGTAAGAGTCAAGCTCGTCAGATGGAGAGGAGCAAGTCGGGAACAAAACAAACCGTGTCACCCTGACTACACAGAGGCTGAATCATCCACGGGCTAACCGGCTTCCAGTCTCTCGGCCTTGCATGTCATCTTTTATAAATGTGATCGACATTCACCAGTACATCCACCGAAGCTCAGTGGACTGAAATTTTACTCAGTTGTAGTATTTTACGCATCATGTAAGGTTACACAAGCGCTGTCCGTCCGACTAGCTGGTTAGCAACCTCATGCTAACTACCTCAAACTCCCTTTTTTAGCTGTTTTACAGTACCAAGTGTCTATAGAATGTAGCGGAAGTCGTCATTTTTGTTTACTTTGTATGGTCTTTACTACAAGAAGCTTGTCAATTCCGAGTGAATGAAGAATATGAAGCACAATGGCTAACTTCGAAGCCTATCAAGAATATCAGAGGATTGAGGACTTCGAGGAAGACTCCCCGCCAGGAGAGGAAAACTTACTGTTACATGTACCTGAGAGCCTAAAAGGTGAGCATGTTGTTAAAGTACTTTGACGTTTTCTACGTTGTAAATCCTGTTCAGTGGTCGTTTAAATGTATTTGATGTACAGAAATATAACTAGATTTATTATGCTCCTTTTTCATTACAGACTCATGGCACCATATCAAGAACTTGGATAACTTCTTCACAAGAATATCCTTTTAGATCATGTCTTTTCAGTATAACTTGGTGCTAGTCAGTGTTTACAGCTTAAATACTGCATTGCATAATGTTTACCACTGACATATTGTGAAACAAGCACCCTCATAGTATAAATCAGTACACATTTCTCAGCTTTATTTACAGAAGATTAAGCTGCTTGGACTGAAATAACCAGTATCTACCATATACTTTACAGTTACAAGCTATGTTGAAAGATTTGTGTCTTGCACGTGTGGGTTATCTTCCTATTCTGATACTTATTTAAAGCTCTGTTATACTTTAATTTAAGGGTTTGAGAATCTTTACTGTCATTAAACAGTATTTTATGTTCTTACTTTGTTAATTTAGATTTCATTCACCTCGTATTTTCTTACACATTTTTTGTGTTTTAATCTCTTATATTTACAATAATGCTGCAGAAAGTATTGGTAAATTTTCAACACACGTGATGTCATTGTGTGTGTTATTTATGTTCCGATAACATTTGAGATTCTCCTTAACCATGCTTCTACATTTATCATTTTCATCAAAAAAATGGCTTTGCTTGTATGATTTTGACCGAATTCTTTGAACTTGTGTAAGTATTATGTTGTTTAGACACTTGCAGATTACATCATGATATCATACTGAAAAAAGGGGATGCTTGTTTTCCGCTAGGCTTAGACCACATTTCTGACACTGGTAGTTTGTCATGTGGTCATCATCTGTGCCAGAGGCAGTTAAGCAACAACGAGCTTACTTCTAAAATTATCAACAGCAGCTACATATAAATGTCACTGAAAATAATTCTCAGTTAAGGAGCTAAATGTTTTAACTTTAGAATTTCATCATCTTTTGTATGACTTATTCTGTTGGTGCTAAACCCTTCACCGGCTCACTGTGCCAAATTAAAGTTCTGTTTTTAATTCACCTGGGTCCTGCACAGGTGTGTCAATCTGTCACAAGCCTTTAGTCTTTATGCTTTATACCAACATCACTTGCTGTTGGTCATGTCTTTATTGGTGATTGTTTGAGTTTAAAACTTATTCTTTTTCCCCCCTCTCATTTTCAGTCAGTTTTTGTTTGTTGTGACATTCACTACATTCCTTGTCAACTGTGTGGAGTATGATGTCCTGTTTGCCAATCGAGCAGTCAACCACACGGGACAAGGCCAAAACCCTTTGGATAGAAACAAGGTCACTTTGCCAGATGCTCTCTTACCAAGCCAGCAGTGCACCCAGAGGTAAAGGTGCTCAGTTTAAAGCTACAGACACTTCAAGTTTTTGCAGTTGCATTTTTCCTATGGGTGCAAAAATATTTGAGTCAGCTGAAATTGGTACATTTACAGAAAGTGATATGTGCTTTTTCTCCCATTATTATTGTTTCAGTCAGTATGATGAAATGCTCTGTTCTCAGCTTTAGTTTAGGATTAGAGACAGGCCTTCAGAGAGATAGATTTAATTTGTCAGACTTTACACAGCTGCCCAGCCTGATATAATTATACAAAGGGAGATTCTGTTTAAGATTGCAGTAGATGTAGCTGCACATTGCAAGATAAAGTCACATTCACCAGCTAATTAGTTGAATCACAATGGGGTGCTGGATTAAAACAATTTTTATATTACTTTTGTTTGTAAAGCTAGAAAATAACTCTTAGTCATTTTTAATTGTTACTGTAAAGCAGATACATGAAGTCATATATTGAAAAAGAAAAATCAAGCCACTTTCTGTGTATGACAGCAAAGATTAGCTTCCTTTTAAAACTGTCATCCATGCTTTGAATAAGTCATTTTGGCTATGTCTTGTGACAATGTGTGCCTGCACACAAGGAGCCAGCAACATAGAGCAAACAGGATGACAGCGTAACAGTTTGTAGGATTGGAGCACTACAAGCACTGCCCACCACTTCTCCAAGTTGGCTCTCTCACTACATCCCTTTCTGGCTCATAGGAGAGTACGTGTTCAGCTTCAAAATGTTGTATGAAAGAGTCTTAAGTTTAGTTTGGTGTGTATTATTCTTTCAGAACTCCTTCCTGGTGTAGTCTCTGTGCCAGTAGCAGTAGCATATTTCTGGTTACCATAAAAGAAAATGTCTAAAATTAAAAGAAACTCAGTGCTAGTTAGGCTTTAATAGAAACGGTTGGTTCATTCTATTTTATTTTAAGAAGAATTCAAATTATTGATTCGCTTCCTTTCCCATTTTTGTTGTTTGTTTCAACATTTTCAGCTTCTAGTTGGAACATTGTTCCTACTTGTGGTTTCTTGGGGGAAGATGTTTATGTACGCTGCACAGGCTGGCTTTAGAGAGCAGGCCGATGTAACTGATAGTTTTAGTGTGGCTTGACTAGCCAGTTACTACCACCTGACTTACTGCTACCTTGCTAAAAAGAACAATCTTCCACGCCCACCCCACAAACCCGCGTTTGCTTTTTATTTTCTTATTTAGTCTCGACTTTACTTGTTTTCCATATCACAGCCTGAGCCACAGGCCTCACATTTTCAGTTTGAGCTTTATTCTGACTGTGACTAAAAAGTTGTTTATATCAAAGTCAGTGACGTTCATCCGCTTGGAATTCTAATTTGGGAACAGCTTGTCCTGCAGTCTGGAGTTTCTCTGTCCTCCTCATAGCGCATATCTAATTTCACATTCAGGCACATGTAAAAACAATAATAAAGTTTATTTCCCTCTGATAATGAGAAATGACAGAACAATAATGTAAAAATGAAATTTGATAGCCTTTACGTTAATATTGCCATAGTTAAGTCAAGCAGGCTACCTCACCATAACTCTGTAAATAAGAGTTTAAACGATTAAATTTTGTACAATGAATTGTAGTTTTGCATTTATCTGTTTTAGGAGGAGAAGTGGTGTCATTTGTGTGTCTTTGAATTTTCATTGTTGCTGTTTGCAATTTTGCACTAAGTCTTGTCCACAGATTTACCTTTGTGTGACTCACTGTACGGTTTAGTACGGTAATGGATAATAAGAACAGACAGAGACAGCCTTGCTTGCAGCTTTCCTAACAGCCAACAGTGTGTCATCCCTAAGTGATAATCCAATGATTTTGCACGGCCCTGATTGGCTGCAAAAGAGGGTCGAGGCCTTTAAATGTTTAAAATCACTTATTCAGTCTTTATTTGCCAAGCAGTTATATCACATACCCACTAATATCTGAATAACAAAAACTGAAAATGTAATATATATATAAAATCAGCAAGTGTCTGAAAGAAACTTTGTTTTTCTCAGGATACAAGAGAACAGCTGGATCATTTTCCTTCTCATCATGGCAGCCATCTTCTGGATCTATCGCCTTGTAAAAGTCTTTTGCAATCTTTTGAGCTTCTGGGAGATCAGGCAGTTCTATATCAAAGCACTGAAAATCAATATGGTAAGTGCCACACCTGCTGGCATGTTTAAAAATATGCTACAACAGAAATACGTTTTATAACTAATACCTTGTTTTGTTATGCTGTGAGTCTCAGTGTTTTGTTTAAAGTAGTTTTGTCATCTATTTTTGCAGTATAAGCAGTTTAATTTTGTTCTCCTGTCCTCTTGCCAGGATGAACTATGCAACTTCACATGGCAGGAAGTCCAGGATCGACTCATCAGTCTGCAAAGAGAACAGCAAATGTGCATTCACAAGAAGGAGCTGACAGAACTCGATATCTATCATCGTATTCTACGTTTTAAGAACTACATGGTGGCCATGATAAATAAATCTCTGCTGCCTGTGCAGCTGCAGCTCCCCCTGCTGGGCAATGTGATCTTTTTAACCCAGGGCTTGAAGTACAACTTTGAGCTAATTCTTTTCTGGGGCCCCGGCTCTTTGTTCCAAAACAAGTGGAACCTGCATCCAAAGTACAAGCGCAGCGGAAACCGCCTGGAGCTCGCCCAGCAGCTCAGCAGAGTCATCCTGCTCATAGGTTTAGCCAATCTGCTGCTGTGTCCTTTCATCCTGGTGTGGCAGGTGCTTTACGCCTTCTTCAGCTACACAGAAGTGATCCGCAGGGAACCTGGAAGTTTGGGTGCACGCCGCTGGTCCCTGTACGGGCGCCTGTACCTGCGTCACTTCAACGAACTGAACCATGAGCTGCATGGAAGATTAGGTCGTGGCTACAAACCCACTTCCAAATACATGAACTCCTTCACGTCACCGCTGCTCACTGTGCTGGCAAAGAACATCGCCTTCTTCTCGGGGTCAGTGTTGGCTGTTCTCATTGCGCTGACCGTTTACGATGAGGATGTTCTTACGGTGCAGCACATTCTGACCGCTATTACTGTGCTGGGAGTGGTTATTACTATTACCAGGTGAGTTTTCACAGCCGAGATCTGTCTTTAAAATCAGTGTGAATAGCCCTAAAACTTATGAAAATAGTTGTTAGTGTTTACAGTTGCTACTGTAAACATCAGAAAACATTATTTTGCCATCTATTTTGTGCTGTAAAGCACTTAAAATTGCATTAGATTTCCATGAAAGGTGCTATAGAAATAAAGCTGGATTAATTGATCAGGTATTTCTGTCCCAAATATCACATTAAACTTTTCAACTATGTTTACTATTGTTCTTTCATTTCATGAAGAATGGCAGTAATCTTAACATTTTGGCACCGCTTTTTTACCTAAAGGTCTTTTATCCCGGATGAGCATATGGTGTGGTGTCCGGAGCAGCTTCTGCAGTGTGTGCTGGCACACATTCACTACATGCCAGACCACTGGAGGGGCCACGCTAACAAGGGCGAGACCCGCGACGAGGTGGCACAGCTGTTCCAGTACAAAGCGGTGGGCAAATCGGCAACTAAGTTGTAGAGTGTGGTTACGTTAAAGAAACTGGAAACAATTTTAAAACCTTCTCTGTGTTTCAATCAGGTGTTTATCCTGGAGGAGCTGCTCAGTCCCATTGTCACTCCATTTATTCTCATCTTTCTCCTGAGAAATAAGTCTCTAGAAATCATTGACTTCTTCAGGAACTTTACAGTGGAGGTGGTTGGAGTTGGAGATATCTGTTCATTTGCACAGATGGACATTAGGCGTCATGGAAACCCAACAGTAAGACTAATTTAACTTGGATGGCAGAATTAAATCCAATATATTTAGCTGTTTTCTGAACAAAAAGTAAAGTTGACTGATAGAATGCTGGGAATCGTGTATTGCTGACTGTCGTGTGTTTACAATTATGGTTGCAGTGGATGTCAGAAGGCCAGACAGAGGCATCAGTGTACCAACAAGCTGAGAACGGCAAGACAGAGTTGTCCCTCATGCATTTCACTATAAAGAACCCACACTGGCAGCCTCCTCAGGAGAGCTCATTGTTCATCAGCCACTTAAAGGAGAAGGTGCAACATGATGCACAGGGTGGGCCCTCCACACAGCTGCTGCTCTCTGAGGCTCCTCTCTGCACATCACTGCAGTCCAATGAGTCTGCCACTGGGGTACAGAACCTCGCACATATCTTATGACCGAGACATCATTTATGTTGTCAAAAGCATATTAACAATAACTAATGAAAAATTTTACAACATAGGTATATAGCTAATGGTTCACAGTATATTTATTGAAAAATATATTTTCATAATGTAAAAATCCCTATAAAAGAACATTAATTACCCTTTTCGTTGTGGTTTCCAGCCTGAAAATCTTTTAGCCAGTGTCTTGGCCCACCCTATCCTTACTGCATCTGGACTACAAGGGCGAGATCATCGCTTCATCCCATCCAGCACTACTGCGTCTGCTGCAGCCAGCGTCCTGGCCTCCTTATCCACCTCCCAGCTTCCACACAGCAGTCGTGGCCGCTCGCATGGTCTCCTGCCATCCTCCATCCACCCTGACACCGCCATGTATCACAGTGATCGCACAATTCTCAACAGGTATTTTGAGACAAAACTTTTCTAGAACAGTATCATTATTTTACAGTAATTACAATGTCCGTTTTTCAGACTGATAGATTGATTAAAACATCTAAAATCAAATTTGTGTTTCTACCAGTGACTTTCACATCCGGAGTAATGCACTGCATTCAGAGTTTGCCTCTGCAGAGATGAGTCTCCATGCCATCTACATGCATGAGGTAATTTTCTGATCACTAACTATCAGTTGTTTGCAGCACAGATTTTCTAAGGTATGGATTTTTTCCCCTAATACTCGAAGATGAGGTCTCTGTGAGTGCAGTATCTTTTAACCCTCTCGCTGCCCCTGGGTCAAATTACCCCACCAGGCCTCAGTCTCAAAACTGAGGCCTGGTGGGGTAATTTTTACTCCAGGGCAGTGGGAGGGTTAAGTGTCTTTTGTAATCCAGCAGTTTAGCACTTTGATACAAATTGACAAACTGTTTGTCTCTCCAGCTCCATCAGCAGAGCTCTCACCCACAGAGGACATCAGGACAGTGGAATGCTTCAGTGCCAATGAGAGATCTGCACACGAACACCAGTAAATGAAGTTCTTGACTGTGAATATCTTGCCAATGTACAGTCAAAAACAGAGCCAAGTTAGATCTTAGAAGCACTGTTTGTCATACTTGAAACATGTGAGAACTTGCTCAATTCAACTACACACACCCTCTTCCCATACATTTTCTAGATAAGCTTATGTTCTCATCACTAGAAAGCTCATTTGGAAACAACCCGTCAGAACAAGAACATGATTTTATTATGGAATTCACTGCAAGTTTCACCTATTTTCTTACTCTAGCAAGAGACATGACAAAAAATTAAAACACTGTTCAGAGAGGCGAAGTAACACAGAATCAGATGTATTTGTCATTCATCATGTCTGAAAAATGGGAAAATAAATTGTTTTCCTCAGACAAGACTAATAAATAATATAGAAGAAGAATGTATAGAAGTAAAATAAAGTTACATAGTTTTACTTTATATTATATAAAATATATTTTATTTATATATTATATTATACTACTTTATTTTACATTATT
>JAVKLF010000064.1:6740009-6751743 GCA_034783495.1 Millerichthys robustus | reverse complement strand
TAGAAAAGGAGGCTGCACCAAACCCAGCACGTCAGCTATGTGGCATCATGAGCCACCAGAGAAGAAAAGGAAAAAAAACGTCTTGTCAACGGCTCACCAAAAGAGACTGGGGGAGCTCTATCATCATCTTGGATTTAATATATTTTCATGGATATCTGAGCACAAAAAAGACCTTTTTCAGTGGATGTTTTTTTTATTTTTTGAAACACTGATATTGGACTGAATACATCATCTGGTAATTTCAATGGCAGAGTGACTAGAACATGACTGAACAGACATTTACCTGAAAGGCTGAAGACTCAAGTCAAGGTGAATAAGTGGTTTCTAGAAATAAAATAAAACTTTTTATGCTCTACGAAACAATATGAAAACAATTTTGATTTTGCCTTATTTATTTTATTGATCATAAATGACCAAACTTTGTCACCTGTGGTCCTGGCAAATGCTACATAGTAGTTTGTTCTGTTATTTCATAATAACAAACACTTTTGGTCAGTTTTGCAGGTTTTATCGACCTTGGTGCATTTGTCTTTTTCTGTTATGACATTGCAGAAGCTACTTGTGGCAGATAAAAAAAATGAACAATGTTAGAAATAAAGCATGTTTTTGAAGTGGGAGCCTTATCTAACAACTCTCCTTTTCTACAAATGGCAATGGACAGAGATGGGCTCAGACAGCTGAGGTTATTTTTGGGACATGCAGTCCTAGCAACTGAGGTGACAAAAGCTGGCAAATGTCAGACTTTGAAAGGCATATATATTCTTCATATGACCTTGTTACCGAGGAATTTGTTTGTTATTGTGTTAATAATTCACCTTTTTATTGAATGGCTTTGGGGAATGTGTACAGTGTATCAGAACAAATGATTTGTAGGCTGTTACTGTAGCTGTCAGCTATAAATATGTCTAACTGAGATCTGGTTTTATATCTATTTTCATAGAGGAACACATTAAAAAGCACACACAGGAAACTGTAAAATCTTAAATGTAGCTATACTGTAACAGCTTTTCATTTATTGAGTGGGTGATTTGAATGTAGTGAACCAAAACTCTCTGTTTCTGTAAAGGGTTTTTAAGAAAAGCTTTTTTTAATGCAGCGTTTCTATTGTTTTACAGCTTTTTATTCTTAATTGGATACAAGTATAAATGTAAAATGCATACCCGTATTTAGGTACATTGTGCTTAAATTGTGACAAACATAGTCACTAGCTATATAAATATTTGCATTTTGTTTACCTTTGTTCACCTGGTATTTGAATCTTGGTTAACTGTTTTCTAAGCATTTGAGATAAAATATCAAAGTTGTCGTGTAATTTTCACTAATCTTGTTATATTGATAATTACTCAAGAGCTCTTCTTTTTCTCGTCATACTTATGACTGGTTGACTAAGGAATTTAGACCAACATGAGAAGCTCAGAAATAAAACTGCACTTTATTATAAAATCCAACAAAAGCCTCAATTTTTATTTTTACCCATTATCATTATTTTAAAAATTGCCTTATTTTTCATTGCAGAGGTAAATACCAAAATGGATCAAAACATGTTTGGAGGAGCCCCCAGGTTCCTCACCCGCCCTAAGGCATTCTCAGTGTGTGCAGGCAAGGATGCTACACTCAGCTGCACTGTTGTGGGGAACCCCACCCCGCTTATCACCTGGGAAAAAGACAAGCTAAAGATGACTTCCGGAGGCCGTTTCAAAACCGTGGAAGACGGAGATATGTACCACCTGACCATCCACAACTTAACATTGGAGGATAGCGGACAGTACATGTGCCGAGCCAAAAACAGTGTTGGGGAAGCCTACGCTGCTGTGACCCTGAAAGTGGCTCTGCCAACAGAATTGTGTCAGAGGGCCCCCGTTTTCATGGTAAAACCCACTTCCACTCGTGTGGGTTTGGGGGGTGATGTTGTTTTCCAGTGCCGGGTTGCAGCTCACCCTGAGGCCAACTTTGAGTGGGAGAAGGATGGGCGCTACCTGGGGGAGACCAATCGCATCAAGATTGTTTCTGACAGTGACAGCAGCACTTTAAAGATCCAAAGTGTACGCAATCTAGACGCTGGTACTTACACCTGCAGGGCCCAGAACTCTGTAGGCCGTGCCCAAGCTGCAGCAGCACTTGTTGTAGATGCTCAGGATGCTCGTCAAATGGCTGCAGATAAAAGCACTTCTCTCCTCTCCCACATGCAAAAGCGCAAAGAGGAAATGAAGAAGGATATTTCCATCTATCGCACTGAGGAAAGCAGTTCCTTCTCCACAGCCAACGTGACAAATGCATTGAGTTCCCTGAGTCTGGAACGCGAGCTGAGGGCGTCTGCACTGGCGAAGCTCCCTAAAGGTGTTTTTACCCGTACCTGCACAGTGACTGAGGGCAAACATGCCAAACTGAGCTGTTTTGTGACCGGTCACCCCAAACCACACATAATCTGGAGGAAGGATGGGACAAACATTAGCGAAGGCCGCAGGCACGTCATTTATGAAGACCAAGCTGAGAACTTCATCCTCAAGATCTTGTATTGCAAGCAGACTGATAATGGTTTCTACACCTGCAATGCAACCAATATGGCTGGGCAGACCTACAGTGCTGTGTTGGTAACAGTCAAAGGTAAGCTTTTAGTGTTCATCTATAGAGGGTAGTCTTTTATGGTTTTGCTCCAAGTGTAACTGTAATCACCATGTTTAAGTCTCATTCGGATCCCTCAGAATTTCTCAAAATGTGTTTGGCTATTCATGACAAGGTTAAACTCAGTATAAAGCTCTGAACTGAGGTATTGTGTTGCATCTATTTTCTGCTGATGACGAGTAGGGTAAGGTCAGATTTGCTAAGATGAATATTCCTTCACTCCCTATCATGTTGCCAACTGTGAGTATATCTTCCCATGGGAAGAAATTGGCCCAGAAGGTGGAACACTTTAACAACTTGTTTTGTTTATTTGTGATTGCTCTTAATCCCCATTCAGTCTAATAATGAGTGAGGAGCCAGTAAATGCTGCTGCTTATTAGACGTGCAAGACTATATATATATTTCTTTTTTGCACTTTGTTGGTTACTAAAGATTAAATGATTTGAAGATTGACTACCTCTTGTTTTTTTACACACACACAACAATTAAAGAAAAAAACATAAATCTGAAATACTGACCTGACATTTTTTCTTCCCTTGCATACTGTGAAAAATTAACAAAAGCAGTTATACTAAATTTGTCATCTATTGCCTTCAATAAAAAATGTAAGCAATTATTTTTATACTCTGTATCTATCAAATACTTTAATTCAAGAATTTTACTCTTAGGAAATTCTTACCACATATTTAGCTGAACACGTAAAGCACTGTACATAAAAAAAGTATATATATTTTTTTCACTTTTTGTATTTAACGTGGACACACTGATGATTCAGCACTTCCGGAGATGATTAGACGGATTAGTTTATAAAACAACAAATGTCTGCAGGATTTGTTTAAAGCTAATTTCAGACAATATCTTGTAGTAAAATGCATGGAACACTGGTGGGTCATACAATGTGTGAGCATGATTGTAAATATTACAGAGCACTTGCTGTAGGAGTAAGTGTGTTATGCGAGCAAAACCTGCATCTTTATCCATGTGCATTGCTTTTGACAAACACAATCATCAGGAAGCTTTTGTCACCATTCTTGACCGTCTGTAAAGAAAGCAGCAATTTCCACAACACATTTTTTTGTTTTCATTTCCTGGCCTTTTCTTGTCTACACAACATTTTAAACCTGTTCTGTTCATATCTGAAGAATGGTTATGTTTGCAGTGCTCAGAGTGGATTGAGGAAAGTTAGATCACAGAAGTAGGAGAAACGTGTGATATGAACACCAATACTTACCTAAAATGAAGGCAAGATAACAAATTTACCTCTTATGAATTATAGTCATGTAAATATAAACAATTTGCAAAACATTCTGTAACATTACTGCAGGGCTTTTGAATACATTGCAGATGTTTCATTATTTTGTCTGTTTTCTTCTATCCAAAGACAAATCTACCTTTTAAGATTCTTGGTACTGATGCAACTTCATTGATGATGCTACAACTTGCAACAGATAAAATGAACCTCATAAAATATCTTCAAACAATTTCAATTGTTATGTAATCTAAAGCTTATGTTATCTTTCCTGGATCAGAGCCTAAACTGCCTTTCAAGCAGAAGTTGCAGGATGTGGAAGTCCAAGAGAAAACCTCAGCCTTGCTCCTGTGTCAAGTGCCTTATGTTGCCACACAGGCCAGCTGGTTCATGGAGGAAACACTTCTGGAGCAAAACAGCAAATATCGCATGAAGGAAGATGGCACTCTGCGTAGTCTGACTATTCACAACGTCACCACTAATGACGATGGCGTTTACATCTGCGAGATGAAAGAGGGCAGCCGCACTGTGGCTGAGCTCACAGTCCTTGGTAAAACCTTTTTTTTCATACATTTTGTCTGTGGTTGAAAACTTTTAAAGATTATTTTTTTAACAAAGCTGTTTTACCCTGTAACTGTTATTGCATCTCTTTGTGACAGTAATAGTTCCCGTGAAATTTTTGCTACAGTTACAAAACTAGTTCCTGCTATCCTATGCTTATAATACTTTTTTCAAAGTATGGCTATATGATGCTTCTTTATCCACGTTTTTCAGGTAATATCACCAAGAAGCTTCCTCGGAGGACAGTTGTTCCTGTCAGTGACACAGTCATCTTCTGTGTTGAGCTAGAGCATCCTTGCTCAGATGCCTACTGGACTCGCAATGGCGAGAAGCTGAAGGAAGATTCTCGTATTTCAACCGCCTGTGTGCTTAGGCAATATACACTCACCATTAAAAACTGCCAGGCAGATGATTCAGGAGAAGTGGCCTTTGTGGCTGGCGACTGCATGACTTCCACAAGATTCACTGTCACTGGTTTGTCACTTTATTTTAAAAACCTTTAGTCATCCTAATTTTGTCATATGGTTACAAAGTTCCTTTATTCTTACCTTTTCAATAGAAAATATAAAATAAAATAAAAACAAGATGGAAAGACCATAAAGGAAACAGAATGGTTAAAAAAAGATATTTAAACTTTGACTCAATATTTATACATTCAGTATTAATAGTCACTTTTGTCTTTCCAGCTGCACGAAAGCATCCGCCCGACCCCCCAGTCAATGCTGTGGTGCAGAACAAGACGAACTCATCCATCACCATTCAGTGGTCTCCTCCTGACAGTGATCGCCCTGTGCCCATCAAAGGGTACATTGTGGAGAGGAGGAAAGTCGGTGCTACTACATGGCAAAGGTGCAATGCTGCGGAATCTCTTACTTCAACAGAAATCACTGTTTATAACTTTACTGAAGAAGCTAGCTACCAGTTCCGTATCTCTGCCATGAATGACTTTGGCCTGAGTCCCTATCTGGATGTTCCTGGAAGCTTTTATCTTGGTAAGACTGAGATACCTTTATTCAGATCTACTTCATCGGTTGGTCTTCTTTTAATGCTTTGTTTATTTCTTTATGTATTTTTTAAATTATTATTTAGAACCCACTGCAGAAATTAGGAAAGGACTAATAAACAGCACCGCAGTATCCGGAGAAGAATTCTCTATCTCCTTAGAGCTGTCTGCTGTTTGCTCAGGCTTCTGGTCTCTCAATGGGCACCTCCTGCGTAGTGGAGCTGACTACCTCATCACCAGGTCAAAGACCATACACACACTGCTCATCCGTGACGTGACCACGGAAATGAATGGAGTTGAAATTAAATTTGTCGGTGGAGGTTCACAGAGCAGCTGCACTCTATCTGTAAAGGGTATAATCCTATTTTTTTTAAATTACATTTTCTGTGTTGACAATGTTTTTTGTGTCTAATTTTGTGTGACACAGACAAATGATTGAATCTAAGCAACAAAAAAAAATTGTTTTTAGCGCCTTCTGTTAGGTTCACCAACAAGTCAGATCATGCAGCGTTTGTGACCTGCAGTGCCCAAGACACTGCTCAGCTGACTGTTGAGGTGTCAGATTATGATGCACAGGTTTGTGACAGACACATGCTTCTCTTTCATGAACTTTAAAAAGGGAAGTTTCTTAAATTGAAGTACTACAGACACTCCAAAACATTTTCTGCTGTATTTATTTCAGTTTTTGCAAAGATACATGTATTTTATTAGTCAACTTTCAAATACAATTCAGCTTCACCTTCTCGTCAAATTGTGAGCAATTTAGCCTTCCATAAAATAGCTATGCTTAAAAGTAACATGGAGCTCCAAATTGACTAACCACAATTTTTTTCTGTGGTTAGAAAATGCCACTGTCTTTCTAACTGCTGGTTCAGAGAGGGTTTTCTAAGGCAGACACAATACTTCAATATAAGTTTTTACACAGGTTTAACTTATTTTCTGGTTAGACAGATTTAATACATATTTTTTTTGCAAACTTTGTTTTTCCTCTTTGAAACCTAAAGGACATCATATCGGATAATGTTTTGTCTTTTATGTTTTCCTAAACCTTTCTGTATTTGCTTCTTCAGGTGACTTGGATGAAGCATGGGAGGGAGCTGAAAATGGGCAAGAAGTATGAATCTGTGTTACAGGATCGCAAGAGGATCCTCATGGTACACAATGTTACGGAGGAAGACGTGGGCATTTACGAGTGTGCTTTAGCTGATGACAGGATGTCCATACAGCTTGCTTTTAAAGGTATAAAGTTACAACAACTGTTTTAAAGTTGAGTTTGAGTATGGAGCAGGACTTTTAAGTACATTTATTCCTACACAGTGTTTGCTTTCACAATTGACAAATTTACTGGTCTTCATTTTCCCCCCTACAGATGAACCAGCCAAATTTTTAAATAAAGCCAGAGGTCCTATGGGATTATCATCGTCTCTTAAAGGAGATCTTGAGCTGAGCTGTGAGGTGTCTCTAGCGAGCGCTGTTGTTGTGTGGAAAAAGGATAAAGTAGAGATTAATGAGGACCAAAGAACTGCTATTATCGCCAAAGGGACTCAAAGGAAACTCATCATTAAAAGTGCCAAAAAAAGTGATGAAGGATATTATTCCTGCGAAACAGCCGGGGATAAAGTCACATTCCATGTCAAGATAAAAGGTAAGGCTGTATGGTATTTCTTTAGCAAACATAGGCTTAACTTCTCACTTTCACGGATGTTACATTGTTTTGATAAACTTTTATTGTTGTTACTTTTTTAATTGTCAGAAACCCAAGCAGTAGCTGCATTCGCCAACAAAGAGTCAGTTCAGAAGGAGATCAAAGCCATTCTCTCTCAAAAAGCAAGTCTCAGCTGTGATGTGACTGACAGCAAGATAGAAGTCAAATGGTATAAAGGTGGCAAGTTGTTGGAGTCGAGTGGGAGGATTTACACGGAGGCAAAAGGCACTACTCGTTGGCTGGTGATCGAAAAGGTGGAGAAGAGTGATGCTGCTGAATACACCTGTGAGGCTGGAGGAGATAAGCTGACCTTCAAAGTATTAGTGTCCGGTAAGACTGCTTGATTCTGTGCCTGCCTTTAAGCTTCTGGTTGAATACACTTAGGATTTAGAGGAGGTTGCAACAATATATGTACACTGTATAAATAAAAAGAATTCCTTGATATATAAAAGAAAAGAGGATGTTTGGGAGAGAAACACAAAATTAATTCAACTTTTCTTAATACATTCCTAAACACCTTTAGAGTTATGATCATATTGACTGTCTGTTGCTCATAACAGCTGTGTATTTGTCGCTGACTTTACTTTCAGAGGCTCAGTCAGTCTTCTGCAACAAGGAGTTTGTTCAGAGGGAAGTAAAAGCTACTCTCTCCCAAAAAGCTGTCTTGAGCTGTGAGGTAGCTGACACCAAGATTGAGGCAAAATGGTATAAAGATGGCAAGCTACTGACATCCAGCAAAACAATCCATACCGAATCAAAAGGCAAGAGTCGTCAGCTGGTGATTGACAGTGTGGAGAGGAAGGATGCTGGAGATTACATCTGCGAGGTTGGATCTGAGAAGCTGGCTTTTAAAATCCATGTGGCAGGTGAGAGTGTTGTGTTTAACATATATTTTTTTCTTTATATAAGACATATCTGATATTTTGTCTTTGACAACTCATCCTTTAGAGGCCCAGGCAGTCTTCTTTAACAAAGAGACTGTTCAGAATGAAGTGAAAGCCACTGTGTCCCAGAAAGCCACTCTTAGCTGTGAGGTTTCTGACTCCAAGACAGAGGTGAAATGGTACAAAGATGGCAAGCTCCTCACATACGGGAAAACAATTCATACAGAGGCAAAGGGTAAAAGTCGTCAGCTGGTGATAGATAATCTGGAGAAGAAGGATGCTGGAGAATATGTCTGTGAAGCTGGTACTGACAAGCTGATCTTTAAACTTCAGGTGTCAGGTAGAATCAAGAACTAAACTGACCTTTGTTCTTCCTATTTCTTTCCTCTTGAATAATACACCTAACTGAAACTGCAGATGCAGACAGAAAAAATAAATATTTGTCATTTATTTATGGTCTCAACAGACACACAAGTCCAGTCTGCCTTCTTCAAAAAGGAGTCTGTTCAAAAAGAGGTCAAAGCCTCACTATCTCAGAAAGCTGTTCTGAGCTGTGAGGTGGCTGATGCCAAAACTGGTGTAAAATGGTACAAGGATGGCAAGCTCCTGACATCCAGCAAGACAATCCACGCTGAATCTAAGGTCAAGAGCCGGCAGCTGGTGATAGAGAGTGTTGAGAAGAAAGATGCTGGAGAGTATACGTGTGAGGCTGGGTCTGAGAAGCTGGCCTTTAAGTTACATGTTGAAGGTAAAGGAGGATGCAATCTGTTCAAAGAATAAATGAAAAACATTGCACAATAACTCTCCTTTCCTTACCTCTGCAGAGACCAAACTCAAGTCTGCCTTCCACAACAAAGAGTCTGTCCAAAAGGATATAAAAGCCTATATGTCTCAGAAAGCCATTGTGAGCTGCGAGGTTGCTGATTCAAAGACAGAGGTGAAATGGTACAAGGACGGCAAGCTTCTGATATCAGGGAAGGCAATACATACAGAGTCAACAGGGAAAAGCCGCCAGCTGCTGATAGAGAGCGTGGAAATGAAAGATGTTGGAGAGTACATGTGTGAGGCTGGATCTGAGAGGCTGGCTTTTAAGTTAAAAGTGGAAGGTAGGGAGAACAAAATGCTTTTATTTTCTACAGTATAATTAGAAAATACTAAAAAAGAACCGTACAGTATACACACACAACCATTTTTTGTGTATATAGTGTTATTAGTGTTTAGTGTTATCAAGTCTTATCAATTTTTTATAGTTTACTGAAAATATGAAAGTCCTCTTTTTTAAATCTGCTTTTCAGAACCTCCCTCTGGATTCTCCAACACAGAATCAGTCCAGAGGGAAGCGAAAGCTTCTGTCTCTCAGAAAGCCACTCTGAGTTCGGAGGTTTTAGATTCCAAAACTGAGGTGAAGTCGTACAAAGATGGGAAACTTCTGACTTCCAGCAAAGCAGCCCAAGCTGAGTCAATGGACAAGACACGTGCAGTAGTGATAGAGAAAACAGAGAAGAAGGAGGCTGCAGAAGCTGGAAGTGAGAAAAAGGCACTAAAACCTCAGCCAACAGGTAAAATAGAATTTTAATTTGTTTAGTTTTTCCAGTAGAATTATTTATTTATTATTTTTTTGCACAAAGCAATAAGTCATCCAATCCATCTCTGCAGATGCAACCATCAAATTCAAAAATAAGTCTGTCAATGACACATTTATTGTTGAAGCAAGTGAAAACATTGTTTTAACCACTGAGCTGACCACAGAGAGTGGGAATGTCAAGTGGCTGAGAAATGGAGTGGAGCTGAAGGAGAGCAGCAAGTATGAAATAAAAAAAGATGTTTTTGCTCATACTCTGATTGTGAAATCTGCAGAGACCAAAGACAGTGGAACATTTTCCTGTCAAACACCTGATGACAAAATGGAGTTCAAAGTTCAAGTTAAAGGTAACTCAGAAAAAACTCAATAAAACCTCAATTGTTTGCATAAGCTTCTACAAATGTTTAATTTTGTTTTGATGTAAAACTCATTTTGTCATTTCAGAATCAGCTTTGAAATTTGTTGTTCCTTTGAAATCTGTCACCGTGGAGTTGGGAGGCATACTTTCCTTGATTTGTGAGCTAAATCAGGCCTCAGGAGATGTCGTCTGGCAACATGACGGCCGTGAGATTAAACCTGGAAGCAGGCACTGTGTCAAAGCAGATGGTGCTAGGCGTGTTCTTACTGTAACAGGCGTGACAAAGGAAGATGAAGGAAACTACAGCTGTGTGTGTAAAAATGACAAGACATCTGCTAAAGTAACCTCCAAAGGTAACTGACCAATTGAAAATAAAGAAAAGGTGTAATACTTTAAACTTAGTTTAATGTAAACTGTATTTCTTTCAGCACCAAGACTCGTACGGTTAACCACCAAACTTAACAATGTAGCTGCAATGGAGGGAAAAGATGCCATATTCAAGTGTGCTGTCACCCCAGCAGACGTCAGCGTTAAGTGGTTTCACAACAGTGTACCCGTCACTGCTGGACCCAAGTACAAAACTGAGCATGGCGGTGGAAGTTTCATGCTTACTGTCACCTCGGTCACACAGAAAGATGCAGGAGAGATAAGTGTGGATGCAGAAGGCAAAAGCTGCAAAGCTACACTGCAAGTTCAACGTGAGAAGAAAATAAAAATCATGTTCAAATATCTGTGCTACAAATTCTGCAGCTTCCATAATTTTTACAACTCTTTGTTACCCTTTCAGGGGAACCTGTGATGTTTAAGAAAAAGCTGGAAAACCTGACAGTTGAGGAGGACAGTGAAGTGAAACTGGAAGTAGAGCTCAGTAAGGCTTCAAATGAAGTCAAATGGATGAAAAACAGTGTGGTACTGCAGCCTGCAGGAAACATAGAGATACGAGTTAATGGAGCAAAGCAGTATCTGGTCTTCAAGAGAATAACTTCTGCTGATCGTGGTGTATACTCTTGTGAGACTCTGGATGACAAAACACAAGCCAAGCTCACTGTTGAAAGTAAGACTATACACATTTCTCACATTTCAAAAGCAGAATAAAAAGTACATGGTGCAGTTACAGCATACCAGTCATTTTGCAGATACATGTGCATCTGGGTTGTTTTATGATTGAAGTCACAGCATTTTAAATATATTCTTGCATATTCATTTTTAACTTTTTATCTCCCCTTTTTAGTGAGAAAGGTTCAGCTCATGAAAGGTCTAACAGACACCAACGCACACGAAACAGAAACAGTTACCTTTGAGGTAGAGCTCAGTCAGGCAGATGTTGAAGGCTCGTGGACCAGAGACGGCAGCAGGTTGAAGTCTGGGTCCAACTGTCGTGTCACAACCCTGGGAAAGAAGCACAACCTGACTTTATCAAATCTTAAGAAGGAAGATGCTGGATTGATTTCCTTCCAAGCAGAAGGAGTCCATACCTCAGCCAAACTGATTATAGCAGGTAAATTCTGCTCCTTCTTAGTTCTCTTGGAGTCTTGGCTGACAATCATAATTGCATTTTGACTAAAATGTGCTGCTCTTATAGAACCTCCTGCAATGATCTCCAAACCCATGATAGACATCAGTGTTCCTGAGATGGAGAAGGCTACTTTTGAATGTGAAGTATCCAGAACCAATGCAGAAGTGAAATGGTTCAAGGTGAATCAGTGTCAGCAAATTTAAACGAAAGGATTTAAAATGTGTGCTATATGTATATGTATGTATGTATATATA
>JAVKLF010000064.1:6684571-6695346 GCA_034783495.1 Millerichthys robustus | reverse complement strand
ATACAATTATTTATTGCAGTCTTGAGAAATTGTTTAATTATGTAATAAATTGACTTGGGTTACTTAATTTAAAATTTTATTTTATGTGGAAAAAAAATAACCTTCACTGAATAACTTTCCAGAAACATCTTTGTATTCAATTTATTTGCAGTGTTTCACTCACACACAAACAAAAGCTTAAAACAAACCAACTCAAGAAATTAATCACATAATGCAAACATAAAGTAGAACACTTTAGAAATAAATCTTGCAAAAATAAAGGCATCGTGTCCTAAACTTTAACAAAAAAAAGAGGCTTTTGGCCTTTTTTGTCCAGTAAAATTGGCAGCACATTGAAAGATGCTGATGATTTTGGTATTGATCTGAAAATGTTTCCCAAACCGAGCTAAAACAAAAAAAAAACTAGAACCTTAAATCACACTAGTTACCACTTACAATAAACATACAAGATTAAACAGTATAGAACTACAGGAATAAACACTCAGTTGGGCAAGCAGTTTCTCTTCTGCCTAATGATGTAAATAGAAATATGTGTACTCCAAAAGGCCAACAGACCACATTGTCAACCTGAGATTCCTGAAGATGCAAAACTCAATTCCAATCTCCTGCCTTCTTAAGGCTGAAGAGATCAAATATTTTCCTGTTTTGTTGTAACACACCAGGAACGTATGCAATCTCTGCTGCACCTCTACTTGTCTACATATTTCACAACAAAAGCTGACAAGTATTCACAAAAAGGAGAGATGTCAGTACAAATGGCTAATTCCATTGTACCAAATGGTAATTTCAAGGTTCTTGCATTTAGTCAGGAAGAAGTTATAATAGCTACAAGTAGTGCATCAGAGTATAAGTCAGTAAAGTTTAGGAAAAGCCCTGTGTTAACCACTCCCTACAGTGCACAACCAGAACAATCATTTGATTGCACTGAGGATCTCGGGCCAAAGTTTGCTGGTATAAAATTCTATTTCTTCCATTTTGTTTTAATCAAAGGTCAAAGCAACCTGACAAGCGAGAATAATCACATGATTTTAAAGTGTGCAATAACCTCCCCTATGACCCAAATTTATCTACAGGTAAACAGAATAAAAAGCACAACAGAAGTTTTACATAATTAGAGCACCCACACCACTGGGCTGTGCGTCTGAGAAAAAAAAACCTAGGCAGGGACCTTGTTTTCCAGTGTGGAGGAACTTATTTTTTTGTTAAGTGTAAATAGAAACATGCTCTAATTATTGATGATGCTTGAGCTGATTAGATAACCAATCAAGTCCTTCATAGAGACCATCTCCAGTGGTGGCACAAGTTGCCTGGATGTACCAGTTCCTGTTACGCAGCGAATGAAGTTGCAGCTTGTCTGTGAGTTCTGCAGCATTCATGGCATTTGGGAGGTCCTAGAAATAAAGTGAGAAAACATCAGAATCCCACCATCATTGAGCCAAAAAGTAAAAAAAGAGAAATTCCCCAAAACTCGTGACATTCATTTGCTTTTGAAGGCTTCCAATACATACCTGTTTGTTGGCAAACACTAAAAGCACAGCATCACGCAGCTCGTCCTCTGCCAACATTCTTAAGAGCTCTTCTCGGGCCTCAGCACAACGCTCTCTGTCATTGCTATCCACAACAAAGATGAGACCTGTGTTTAAAAGACAAAATACTTGCAGTATTACTTTTCAAACTAAAAGCTCACAAAAGGAATGTTAACAAAATGTGAGACTAGCAAAGTTTACCTTGTGTGTTCTGAAAATAATGACGCCACAGTGGTCGAATTTTGTCTTGACCACCAACATCCCAAACTGTAAAACTGATGTTCTTGTACTCTACTGTTTCTACATTGAAACCTGAGGGAGAAAAAAAAGCAATTACATTTTTTTGCACATAAGTTGTCTGTTCTGTTATATGTTTCACACAAGGTTTGGCTCACCTATTGTGGGGATGGTTGTCACAATCTCTCCAAGTTTAAGCTTGTACAAAATAGTTGTCTTTCCTGCGGCATCCAGACCCACCATGAGTATCCTCATTTCTTTCTTCCCAAACATTTTAAAGAGTCCTGCAAACATATTCCCCATGGTGGAGCAAGATGGGAAGCCACTTATGTCCAGAAAACAAACAAAAAAATGAATAAATAAATATAAAAAAGTGTAATGCCCCCTCAAAATCTGTGGAGAAACAGAAAAAATCCATACTGTCAATGAAAGGGAAGTTAAGATAATGAACAGCACAATGTTGTTCCTGCACAAAGAGAGTGAAACTTTTGTCAAAACACTATCTGGTAGGACTCAAATGTAATTACCAGAATATATGTGAATGTTTCGAAGAACACCACTTTAACTACAATGGGAAACAACATGGCTTTATTGTATAAATATCTTTTAGGGCTTTGTACATTTACTAAGATAGCTATGAAAAATACTAACCAATACCTTTGAAGTAATAAAGTCACCCATGTCGTTTTACAGACATGAACAGCAAGCTGTATAATATGAGTAAGCATTCATTCAGGTCCTTAAAAAGTTCGGTTTTATTTCTGCTATTACCAACATTATGTAGTAAAGGAATTTTCTTTTAGAAAAAGCATCTACTGTACATTATGCAATTTTGCTGCTTCTAAATGTTGAAGACTAAAAATTTTGAAATGCTGACTGTGTGCTGTGTTGATAAACTTAAAGAAAGATTACCCTTCTTGCTTTTACATGACATTCATAATAAATAAATAAATGACGAGATTTATGTGAAGATAATGAATGAAAGCAACACACGTCTTCTGTCAATGAGGGTATTCCTATAACATGGAAGTTGCTTTGCTACTGTATGTAAATCGTTTCATATTTACAATACCACTCGCTTCATGAAAGACACCTCTGTACAATTTTATTTAAGAATTTGAGTTACAGTGTTGGACCAGTTAAACTCCTGGAAGCAGAGCTAAAGTTGCCCAACTGATCTACGTAAACAAACAGCAACGTTAGCTTAGCATTGTGCAATGCTACGACAAGTCAAGATTATATTCTAAATAACAGAGTTGAATAAAATTATGACATCTTTCGAAATATGGTAATGACAACTGGATAATTCCGAAAATAAGTCAAAAAGAGGAAAAAATTAAAATACTAGGACAGAACCATACGAATAGCAGAAGTTACTCATTTGCTGTTTGTTCTCTGAAAAAAATCGCAGCCACGCACTCTGATATTCAGCTTGAATATATAAACGTTTGTGTACGACTATAGGCTCTTAAATCAAATAGCAAAAAGCTCAAAATTTACTCTGTTAACGTAGAGTCTCCTTACTTTCTCGTTTTGCGCTTTCCTTCCACAAGGCGTTTCCTCCCTTACAGGAAAATGGCGACAAATTTGACACGTCAGAGCTTCCAGCTGAATTAACGCGATCGTCAGACTCTGAGCGGAGTCGCCCCCTGTGTTTAAACGGAGAATTGCAGGGTCATCTGCCATCATTTTTGCCTTGCGGTTTACTCTAATTAGCCATAACATTATGACCACAAAAAGGTAAAGCGAGTCAGCATTTTAAAAACGGTCTGTTCTTCTAGGAAAACCAAGATAGTTGTCAGATTGACAGTTGTCATCTACCAATTTTATTTGCCAATCCAGTTACCCATTTAATCTCCTCTCACTCTCCTACACGAGCATACTCTTCAGAGAACTGCTTAAAAATGGCAAAAAAAAAAACAACCCAAAACTAATTATTAATTTTCTGAAAAAAATCTAAAGGGTGCTAATGCCCAGTATTCACAGTATTTTGTAATAATCTAGAGTAAAACAAATCTACGGTTTGATGTATAAAGAGCATTAAAAGATGTACATAGAAAACAGCAAATGTTGGACATCTGAATTGCATTAAAAAAAATTAAAAATATAAATTAATCATTTTAGTTCATGTGAATTACTGTTAAGAGATGAAGGAACGGACATCATGTATCTGTCCTCTGATGCAAACAACTTATTAAAAGAAGCAAGTTCTTTTTAAAGATTTTTTTATTAGTTATTTAAATATTTACACAATGCCACAGCCTGATCTTCACAGTCATTATCAATGATTAGATCATTTTAAGTCCATTAAGATGTTTGTTTTCAAACTTTTTTAAAATTCACCCTCCTCCTCGCACACAACCAGGCCATTAAGAAAAAGTCTAACTCTGTTGTTGTAGGGAAAGTTGAATTTTAACCAGGGTCAACTGTGCCTGCTAACCCCAGCAGAGGGGGCAGCATGGGGAGAAGGCCAGAGGAGAACAGCAGGAGGGAAGGCTGAAGGACCACACAGAGAAGCATCATAATGCTGTCTCACTCTTCAACCGTAATTTGTGGTTTTGCCTCATTGAAAGGCAGCAAAATTGCTTTCAGTAACTGCTGTTCTTTTTTTTTAAGTGTGTAGAAAAAAATTATTGCTGCAAATATTTACTTTCTTATACATTTTACTTTGTTCTGCAAAGTGATGTTGTATTTTCTGTTTGGGTGTCATGTTTCAAATGCAGCTGTATTTCTCGTGCTATTAAATGGCGACATTCTTTCTTTGTATATAGGGATATTATCAACACTCAAAAACCATGTTAAAGAAATTAGAAACAGAGCACATTGTGGAAAAAATATTGTATATTGGGTCCTTCAAAGGAAACTTGCTGCCAAGTGAGAATCTTAAACCAAAAAACAGAATATTTGACATTTAAAACATATTCCAGTTTTTTATGATGAGAATGGATCCATAACTTTAAAATTATATTTACACATTGGGGATGAATTTGCAAAACACAATGCACAAAAATGCAACTGTGCAAAAACAAAACAAAATAACAACAACAAAACAACAACTGTAAACAAAATTATATTTCTTTTAATTTTTCCCCCCTAATGATATATTGAAGTTGGTGCAGTCTGGACCACTTTCAGCTGATATTAACCAGCCAGCACAACTACATAGATATCATATTTGTGGAATCAAATCATGATTTGACCTCCACCTTTTTCTTCTGCCTGATGGACTTGTTTTAATTGTGCAGCTCAAGTGAAGTCAGTTCAACTTGCACTGAGATCTTAAAGGTTCACAATGGCTTCCAAATATAAAATGCCACACTCTCAACAAATATTTAGCTCATACCTAGCATTTGGCTGATAATAACAAAGTAAAAAAACAACTAAAAGTAAAAGAATCCAGAAAGTTTGTGTTATATATCCAGTATACTTTTGGGTTGTTTGACATTTTAAAAGCTATAATCCTATATCATTTTTCAAATTTGGATGAAAGTCTACATTATATACTTCTTTCTTTAACCATAACAGGATTATGACTTAGTATACTACTTAAATATTATCAGTGTTTTATCACAAATATTGTATTTATTTTGTTAAAAACTAAAACCAACTTAAACAAACTTATAATTAAAGTTTAAGGGGGATGCTTGGGATGGCAGATCTAAAGATCAGCTTGTTTTCTTACTTCAAGAAAAATGTTTTTTTTTCTTTTTTGTTTTTTCAGAAATCACAGAAAGGGTAGTATAGTAACTGTACTACCCTAGTACTACCCCAATGTGTTTGTTTGTGTTCAATGAAATCTGTGCTCACGTTGTTCCTGTGCCTGTTTGTGCGTTAAATAACATCAGTACAGTCTGTTTGAACCAGCAGCCAGTAGAATTAGCTTAATTAACAGGTTTTGTTAAAGGAGCACCACAGTGTATGAAAACAACACATATCCATCAAATCCAAGTTTACCAGCTGGGTGGTTGAGTATTATTAGAAATGACTGTCAGTTCCAGTGGCAGCAGCTTGACCAGGGCAAACAATTAAATCACTGCAAATGCAATATGAATAATAACAAAAGATTCAGATCAAGATCTTCAACTGTGCACTGTTTGGCTAGCTTTCCTTAAACAAGACAAAGTAACATTTTCAAAGAAGAGTGAAGTACAACACACACACAACAAGAAAATTGACTCCTCAAAATTACAAATACAAAGTTAATTTAATTGATGTTTTTCTCAAGTTCAAAAAAGTTATACTAAATAAAGCAAAATTATAAAATTTTACTTTAAAATCTCTACATATGAAGATTTCAGTGAAAAAATTACACCTGTATTGGCTTGATATTATCAAATTATTGACATACCATGTAGAGATGTAAAGGTACAGTTTCGATCCAAGAGCTTATGATAAATCCACAATGCTCCACGGGCTAACTCAGCGGTAATATCCATTTGAGGGACTTGTCCTCCTTCTTTTCGCCTTCATATCTCACTGGATACTGACAGTCGTGATGTGTGGACAGACGACTAGGAATAGGACAGTAGGGGGGTGTATATATCGCACATGCACCCGTCTGAACGCACTCACACAAACACACAAACGCAAACAAATTTTGATGACACCGCTGGGGTACACACCTAACAACTTCTCCCACATATTCAAAAACTCGCGCATGCAGGCGCAGATGTACACTCCTTTTTGGGGGGTGGGGGGAGTAATTTTTTTTTTTCAGATCTTCTCTTTCTTGTTGGTAAATGTCTGTCCCCAGATCTCTTATGCCCACCTGGGGGGCCACAACCTCATGGGGTTACAGCTTCAGTAAAACTCAAGTCATCTCAAGTAGGCCTCTCTGGAACAAAGTATGCCATATGTATGTTTCAGCAGCAGAAATGCGATCTAAATCATCAACTGTAATGTATTTTCAAATTACCTGTGTCATTAACGGCAAAACCATTGCATATTTATGGTTCAAGAGTCTTAGAGCAAGTTTGTGAATGGAAGAGGGCTGCCAAGGGGCAAAACAGGCTTTGCAGTAGGAAGTGGGTAAAGTCTCAGTAGGGGCCTGACTCCCCTCTGAGACAAGGCCTAGCAAGAATAAAAACACTCAGTAAGGGGCTTGGGAAAGCTTGTGTGTGTGTGTGTCTGAGACAGTGACACAAAAAAAGAGGGTGTCAATGCTTAGATTTTCATGCATTAGAAATACTTTCTCTGTTAGTTTCAGCCACCTATGAATACTTAAGTTATTTTGAAATTGGGGGTTGTGTTTTGAAAGTTCAGTAATCTTAATAATTGTTATAATAGATGCACATTATGAAACCGCCCCGGGGCAACCAATAGACTGCCGTGTAAGCCATACAAAAGAGCTGGTTTGGGTTAAGCAAGGCTGGAACTCGGATGGACAAGCATGGGATGCCTCCCTCTGCGTCTCATGTACTGGATTATAAGGCGGGCCAAATCCCAAAGGTGGTGTGAAGCAGGAAACAAACCGAACATTATTACAACGACCTGTACGGTTGCCATGAGAGGGTCCGTGCTGGCTTCCTCCATTGGCAACAAGTCCCACTGGGCACCCTACCCCACGCCTCTCACAGTAGGGGGCGCTAAAGAGAGACGGGCTGGGGCAAAAGGATAAATGTGCACCAGTGTCGCCTGCCAGTCACCTTTCTATGGTCAATTGTTGGCACCCTGAAAAGGTCGTTAAGGGGATTTACATAAAATTTTGCACTCCGCCCTTGGTACACACAGAATTGTTTGCTTCTATATAACTACACAAAGATTGGTTAGTATTTTGACATAAAAAATAAAGGGAATTTGTTAGAGGTATAGCAGTTTAAGCTGACTGTCCATAATAGGTTCAAAAGCAAAAGATAAATTAAGTTTTGACAATATCAAACCAGACCAAAGACCTTGTTGTGATCTTTGCCCCTGACACATTTTTTAAAATAGTGATTTGTTTTCAATTTTGGGCTCAGAGATTATGCTAAAATCAAAACATTTTTTTTTGTATTTATCTGTGAGCCTTTCATTGACAACCAGAACTTTCTATGTGGAGTCCATTGGTGTTGATGGGAGATGTTCTGGGACATCCGTGACAGATGGTTGAGACAAGCTCCTAAAAGACGTACTTCCTCAGAATGAACATGGGGCCCTTGGGTTAGGGAGGGGCCCAGTGTTAAGAGTGGGAATTGCTCACTTGCAGGATATGGGTCAACTGGCAAGGTGTGAGGGTACACATGGAACACAACATCCATGCCAGAGAACTGGATTTCCTGAAGGATGACTAAGTTGGACGTGAGGTTACCATGGTTGGTTTCTCAGGTTCCCAGTATCCTCGCATGGCCAACATTAAACTAGACATTTCATCACAGTGTACGAAATAAAAGTTAATTTGCTCGTTGCATATGCTGCTCTTTCTTTGAAACTTGCATTAGGCGTTCACATGGGCTATGATGATGGGCCACATCAAGATGAAACAATAAAGAGGATAAAGGCATTTCTTTGAAAGACTTTCTTGTCTGCCTCAGTGGGTTGGTTTGAAGTCATTTCATGTTTGCTATGTATACAAGTTTTTAAGGCTTGTCCCACCCTGTTGGCTGTTTTAATCCAACTGTATTCCAATGGAAAAGGCATCAAAGATTACAGTATGAACCTGTTGTACTCTGGAGTTGACGACTGGCTTGAATGATCAGCATTAAACTTCAACATGTGGTATCATAAATGAGCCATGTTCATGTCCGCCTTGGACCCTTGTGAGAGGCCTTGCAATGAAAAATAATACACACACGTGTGTGTGTGTGTTTGCATTTTTTTTGAGTGTGAGTTTGTTTGTGTGTTTGGCATGTGTGTGTCTCTTTCAATAGCGCACCTGTCTGCCTTGAGGCTGGAAAGATAAGGTCTCTCATTTCGCTCTGGAACTTGTGTTGTAATGCATTAGAAGTCTTGTGATTGTACTTTACCTAAGGTCTCTGACAAGCTATTTGACACTCTTGACAGGGTCAGAGGTGTCAAGCATGCTTAGCCTGACTGTGAGATGGACACATGAGGGCACGGGCAAATTAGGCTGCTGCCCAATCAAGCTGCAAGTTGCTGCCTTGGGGCATGTTGCTGCTTTGCCAAGTATGGATGCAGTTGCGTTTGATGCATGGATAGAAAGCAGGATGGAAGTGGAGCAGGTTTTTCAATTTTAAACTTCAATCATTTGTATCTGTGTTGAATTCTTTGGTGTCACTACAGTTTATGGCTATTACTCAAACGCTGCCAGAACAGATATGGACACATACAACAAACAGAATAATTAGTATACAATCACGCACACATCAAAATAAGCGTACATTTTGTATTCACTTGTAAAGATGTGTTGAACATTGTGCTTGTTAAGAACCACAAAATGGCAAACAATCTAGCTGAATCTGCACAAGATGGAAACAATGGCACACTGCAATTCTGAAGTCTTAAATCCTTGTTAAGAGCCGTCATCTTTCAAACTAAACTGGATCACACCAAGAATCTCCTATCCCTTTATCCTGGTTAGATCCTCTAATCCCTCAGCCATTTTCCATTCTTTCGCTTTTGCTCATTTCAAATGGCAGCTGTTTGATTCTACGGCACTGGAACCTAGAGAATTTGTCCTCTTAGTGAAGAAAAGTAACTATACTGAGAAAAAGAAGAACAGCTTAACAGAGCCAGGAATGCTATGGATCTCCTTAAGTCCCATAATGAGATGCTTTCTCTGCTTGGAGCTTGTATTGACATTGAGACTATTAATTTCCACGAAGTAATAGATTAAGAGAATAATACATATGGGTGGGAAAGACAACACAAATTGATTTAAGTCATAAGGTAACCAAAGGTTTTGGTGCCACTCTCTGAATGGGATACGAGAGCCATAATATCCATCTTTTCAGCATATGTGAAACTTTTCAAATCAAATGTTAAAAACAGACCTGATTGCATAAATACAAGTAGCAAACAAACAATAAGACATCCTAAAAATTGAGTACAGATATATGAATCTTCCAGGAGGTTCGAGACCTTCCAATTAGAGACCAATGTCATCTATATTAACCCCTCACCCTCCTCAGTCTCTTGGTTTTATTGAGGGAAGGACAAGGGGGTTAGGGTTGCCTCAATAAAAACAGCACTAAAAAGCAATTACAGTGCTGTGAAGAATGGGACTTGTCAGTAATTTGCTGTCTAAAACCAAGGAGATTGCAGGTCTGGGGCCGACAGGAATTCTGAGCCTGCAGTGCAGTGTGGGAAAAACAGTGGGAAGGCAAGCACCACCCTTTGTGAGGTAATTACTGGAACTACCAGAGGCCAGCGCCAGTCCCTGCTAATGATAACCCCTCTCCTCTCCCCTGCTAGTCACCTTGTAATTGATATACACAATATACACTCACTGACTCAGGACATGTCCACTGTGACACAGACCGATTTGGACACTGATTGTCTTATGAAGATAAAGGGGAGAATTAAAACACAACTTATAACAAACAAATGGTTTAAATAATCAAAAGATGTGTTCCCATTATAACTGATTGTTGAATTACAGAGGAATATGCAAGGAACACACACAAGAATGAAAAACATAATAGATTTTTGAGCATTCGTTGTTTTTGTGTTAAATAAATTACATACTAGGAAGTTAAATACTTAACAGCCTCCAGCACTTTGTGAACTTTGTTTGGGTCATTATTTTCAATCATTTGTTAATGACAAGCTCAAGCTGTTCTAATGCTTTTTTTTTTTAAAGACAGTTCATTTCATAAAAACTACATTTTTCAGGTACATGATTCAGCTATTTACACCTGAAAGATGGGCAGAGAATCCTATACTTTACTTACAATAAATTATTTTAAACCTTAAATTGGGAAAGGTGCTCGTTTTGAGTTTGTGATTAGTGGAAATAGAGAAAGAAGAACTAATAAAATATTTTTGAAAGATTTTATAAAGATCAACAAAAGTACTGCTTGTAGTGTGATGAGTCAAAATGTTAAAATTAAGATTTAGATCACATTGTGTGTGTGT
>JAVKLF010000064.1:6641928-6653386 GCA_034783495.1 Millerichthys robustus | reverse complement strand
ATTATTATTATTATTATTATTATTATTATTATTATTATTATTATTATTATTATTATTATTATTGTCGTTGTTGTTTCTTTAACTCAGGTCATCTTAACCAGACTGCAGTGTTAGACTAGCCCATCACATCATATTTATTCTGTCAGTTTCTGGCCCATTTTAATAGATGGACATTTTTGGGTCCCTTGTTCTATTATGTTAATCAATTTCAACCCTGGATTAAACCATTAAATCAGTGAATGCAAGGTGCCCAATGTGTGGCTACAAAACAAGCCCACATCATTAGTCCCCCTCCACGGTGCTTCCAAGACACCTATGGAAACTAGCCAAAGTGCTGTGCATTATGGGTAAATTATATTCATTTGGTTTTGTCTGGCCCAAAGACAGTCTTACATTAGTGTTGTGGGTTGTGATTTCTTATGGTTCAAGACCTGTGACTTTTGAATCATTTTTACATTTTTTTTAGACATAAACTGTTTTGTCATTATGAGTAATTCCAACATGCTTGCTCAGTCTTTTACTTGTTGAACTGACGTGAACATTAATGTTTAACAAGCTGAGTCCCATAGAGTCTAAGATGTTATTTATTTTTCATAGTCATTTAGCATTTTTGACATTGTCATGACCTTCCTGGCATAACCTTGTAACTTTAGCCACTATTTGCAACTATCCAAAATATTTTCCACTGGTAAATAATCTTATTTATTGCAAAACACAACTCACTCTAATATGCAATATATACTCATATACATACTCATACATAAGTACAGTATGTGTGCTTGAATGTATCTGGTGTGCTGGTTCTGGCCTACTTTGTGCTACAGTGTAGGCTAGATCAGGGGAGTCATGTGGTCACTGCTCCACACCCAATCTGTGCCAGTCACACTATGACTACAACTGAGCTGCTGACCTTCAGAGTCTTGAGTTCTCACAGTTAAACCTCTTATTCTGCCTTGTATTCCCGCTTTGAAACTCACATCCTATTGTTCAGGCTGCAAGTGTTCACGCTCATGGCTGAGCAGTGACTTCTCCTCATTTAGATTCTTTGTTGTGATCCTTATATGTAAAAACATTGTTCTTGAGCAAGAGTAGACTGACATAAAATATGTTTATTGCATCGTGTCATAAAGTTCAATGTATCACGAGATGACATACTCAGGAAATTGATCATTCAGTGTGTGGGAGTAGTTCGACATGCTCTATATGGGTTGTAAATGACCAAACAGGACAGCAGATGACATAACTTTGGGTCATATCCTGTTAGGTCATAAAAGATAATGCCCCCCACCCCCCACACACACACTGTTAATAGCAGTATTTGTAGTTGTTGCATGACATTCCCACTGCACAAAAAAGGTTGTTACTCATCAAGTAATGACTCACTAACGTTAAGGTCATTATTACTTTGTTTCCAGAATCTTCTGACATTTTACTTTAGCATGTCAGTTGCTGCTTGTTAGATCTAATCATAATACTCTGTGTTTTTAACCAGGTACTAATAGTCTAAGCCTCATGTTCATTTCTCCTCTAGTATTTTTACATGGATGGTTGACATAAGAACGATGTAACCATAGAGCAAATATGTTAAGGGCAGGATGTAATTTTATTTACACACACACTTCATGGAGATGGCCAACAACTTGGAGACTCACTGAACCAGAGGAACTTTGACATTGATTTATAGTTTCTTCAATTATTCAGCTCCTAAGCTACGAGCACATAGTCAACTAAAGTCAGAGCAGGCCAGAGAGAAAACAACACACACTCACATTCCTACTACCTCTGGCATGGCACAGGCTGTGATATACCAGATGGGACCTGGGCCGGGTGGTCTGAAGTTCATCCACCAGTTCTGTGAAAAACAAGCACCTTCCCCCTAAAAGTGGATCATTTTAAATTCTGTGAAGTCAGGAAGGAAAAGTGAATGAGAGAAAAATATCAGCACTAACAACTTTAATTTCCTACGGAAACTTTGTGTTATAATTCAATGATTAATCTTTCTTTTATATATATATATATATATATATATATATATATACATTACACACAGATTAGTCTCAAGTGAGAACAGTAGTTTGTCTTAATGGCAGCTGAACTGTTCCAGGTCACATGTTCACGTCTGTCACTGTCTTGTGCTGTGGTTTTGTCTGGAGGAGGCTTTGTTTTAACCAACCAGCTGGCCCAAATGATTGACATCCGTTTAGAGATATTGACCAGTGGGAATAGAGGAAGTTTGGAAAGTAGGAAAAAAGGTGGAGGAGAAAGAGAGGAGGGTGGGTTGCAATCTTGGAGTCACCAGACCACACAACCTGCAAGTTCAGGCTGATGGAGAAATTGTGGCTTTTTGTGCTTTCTCTGCCTGGGCGCGTTCAGCCTCGACAGACCCTCGTGGGTGTTGACTTAAGGATGTCAGAGCCCACATGCATGTGCACATAGATACAAGCTGCATGCAAAAGTGCAGAGCATACTGTCTACAAAATACCAAAACAAAATTCTAAGAATACAAAACCTAACGCTATTAGCACCAAGTACATTTGAACATTACTTTGCCGAAAATCAAACATTAGCATTCCAAATATGTATTCTTTTCTTCTTTTGTTGGAAAATATAGTGAGTAATTTATGTCTCCTCCGTGTCCAATCTACCATATGTCAAGTTTGAACTTGCAGTGCTTTAACCTCTTGAGATTAATGTACACACAGACTGAGTTGCCTTTGTTTACATATGGTTGTGTGAGTGTGTGAGTAGCAGTTACAAAGCTGTGTGTGTTTGTAATTTATACCTAGAGAATGTTAGTGGCGTGTATTTTTCCCCCATTATGTTGGTTCTAACTTTGCTTTCTAAACTACATATTTACAGGCCCAGCTAATGAAGAATAGGCATAGCTTCTTTTGAGGGTCAGTTACAGATCTGCAGTGATGATGGCGATGAAGTTTGGAGCTAGTCAATAAGTTTCTCAAGGGATTGACCCTGAGGCTCCACAGTGTGAAATGAGCTGTTTTCACTAAACCCACTGCTTTGGAAAATGTATATAAAGTAAATTTCATGGGCAATGGGAGGTGCTGACAGGTAGAGAGAAGGGACTAAACAAACTTCAGTGTTCCTAAGTGAAAGATAGTGCAGGAGGTGCAGTGTGAGAATATGTCAGCAGTGTCTGCGAGGAGTGTATACAGAGGCCAATGTGTGACCTGGGTAAAAAGCAAAGCTGAGCAAACATCACAAAGAACTTTGCATATGGATAATAGTGAGTTTTCAATGTTGGTGTTATATTCCATGTGTAACTGGTGTTGCTGTGCCAACACTACAAACAAAAACACCTGCAGAAGTCGGGCATGATGTGAAAATCCACTCTGGTTCTGTGGATGTGCATGAACTTCACTAAACTTTGGATGCAACTTTAATGATTAAATGGATTCTCTGTTTTTGTAGCGCAGTTAAAACAATATAACTCTCAGACCCATGAAAATTAATGATGGTTCTCTACTGACAGTTTATTGAATTCAATCAATCAATCATAATCAATCAAAAATAATAATGAGTATTTACGTAGCGTTGTCCCCTAAATCCATTCATACCTCAGGAGAAAGGCAGCTTGTTGGATACAGACCTCCAACAAATCATGTTTTAAAACAGCCAAACATCTGCACACTGCCTCTCGCCCAATGATCGCTGGAGATGGGTGCCAGCACTAAGCAACCTCTGAACAAGAAAGCGGGTAAAAAATAGGGATAGATGGCTATATTGTAAAGTTGTTATAGTTTGGTGAAAACTCAAAGTTTTTGAAACGTAGGTGGCTTTTCATGGGTTCTGTGACTCCAACCCACATTTTCTGAATGACTGTTCTTTTTGAACAGCTAATGTTCTATTTTTTTGTATCTCTCCTTTTAAATTTGAGAACTTACCAATCATTTTATAGATAATATCAGTTCTTTTGTTCTCTAAGTAAGTTAAATGAAAGAGCAAAGTGATATGTTTTTACATTCTTAAAATATATTATTTTTTATCATCTAGCAAGGGTCAGTCAGAATATTGAGTTCGTTCTTTTATAAGCTGTAGTTTAGAATTAAGTAAAGAGGAAGAAAATTCGGCGCATCTGTGATAGTATTTGACTGTGCTTTGGCCCATCATGGAGCGGAAATATTGCACAATAATCGGCCCTGGATAGTAGCTTCTTCTCTGGAAATGTGAACAAGGGTTTGTTTCTTCTTCACACTTTGCCCTCAAGCCGTTCCAGTTGGAAATATGCCTCTGTGTGTGAGACCGAATAGAGAGAGAAAAAAAGCCTTGCAGATGATAGAACTGAGTTTAACACAATGTCATTCCTCCCTCCAGTTTTGCTCAGATTGTTTTTTTGACTCAGACGAGCAGACATCATGCAGACACTTGAGGCCTGTCACTCGGAGGGTTTTTGTTTTGACATGTTTTTAGTCTTTTGGAAGATTAAATGCTGATACATGTGCCTATGCATGCTTTCCTTAAGAATGTGCACGTCATGTAAGAGGTATTAGTAAGTCATGGTTTGACAGTTGGGACTATGTTCAATGTTGCTCATAAAAATCATACAAATGAGTTAAAAGGTAATATATATATACCGATATATATATTCTGCAGATTTGCAGCTCTAATAATTGTCTTAATAATTCTATTCTCCAAGAATTTCAAATGGTTTCAAATTGGTGCAGCACCATCATTCAATCGCTGACTCTTTGCATTCAGTGGAAATGTTGTGGAACGATTGTAAGTCACATGTAACTCAATGGGTCAGTTTAATGTGCTTGTTTTGGATTTTTTTTCATGACATTGCTATTAAGAGGTGTATTTAACAAAGCATAAAATAATTTGATGGAAAATGACCCTTGTTTGGAGACACAGCTCTCATTCATTCCCTTTTCTGTATATATACTGCATATATATTTTTTTTTGTAGTGATTTAGTCAAGACACAGCTTGCCAGCTTGAATATTTTATTTGAAATGCATTGCTGTTCGATTAGAAAGAAAGCATTTTGCACAATATTTATGCAAATCATGACATCTCCTTTTTAATTTGACAGCGTCAATTGTCAATCAAGCCACACAACGTGAAGCAAATATCATGTGTTTGAGCATCTGTTAACTATTAGGTCAACTGATATGACACACAGGGCTCAAGGGGAAACGTTTCAGTCAGTACAGTCTGTTATTGGACTTAATAAAACAAATCTCCAGCTGAAGAACTCCTCTGACCTTATGTTAGAGGCTGTGGTGAATATGAGCATTGACAGACTCGTCTCTGAAAAGAATCAGGAAGGCTTAAGTGCTCAAAATTAGGATCACCAATGAACAGTTCCGGGACCAAAATGTAATTAAACTGAGACTCCTCTGCACCCACACTGTAACATTTTACAAAACTTTTATTTGCTGCCTATGAGTCAGAAGGATGAATTATATTTATTTTGTCGGTAGGCATTTACATTAATTATTTTTGCTTGGACATAGTTTTAAACGGTCCTTGATTTTTTTCTTTTAATAATTATATTTTAAAAGATTACCATCATGAATGAACTCTAGCTTCAGAAGAATAAAAGCCTGGACGCTTGTGCTTTTGCGACATCTTTACATCCATTTAGTCCTCAATTTCACTTTAGAGTGTGAAAGAAACCAGAAATTCCACATAATGAACAACCACTGTGCCAATGCTGCCACTTTGTGTGACCAAAATGGTCACAGGCTGAGATCTGTGTCCCCTGTGCGTGTGTTTGTGTGCGTTTATGAAAGTAATGCTCTGCTTTCCCCATCACAAGCCCACATTGCTGGTTGTTGGTTTTGCCAGTTATGTGGCAATTCTCACTTGGAGTGTTTTATATACACCTCCCTTAAATAAACTGATGAATGAAGTGCAAGTTTACCACATGTTCTCCATGTGAGTTTAAAACTTAAGCTTGTTGTGTCAGCCTTTGAAACTAAATAACTAGATGCAGAGCCTTTTTGGTAATTAGTACATCAAATCTATTGTGCAATTGTTTTAAATACATACATAAGGGCTGTTGGGAATGGGGTACAAGCCTTTAGGATTTATTAAAAATATTAAACCAAGCATCTGCAAGCTACCAGTTTACATGTATGTGATGTCTGTCAAGTTTACATGATAAAAAGTTTGCTGCCATGCAATCAGCATGTTTTGTGACTTATAACATGAAATTTTACCTGAAAGTACTGGTTAAATATTGAAGTTTTAGCTGCTTCTTTTGTCATGTGATAACTTTGAAAACTCATGAGTAGTGGTGCTAGGAACTCTGAAGAAAAAAAAAAAACTAGTTTCATTTCCCTTCAGGGTGTTTGTAGTCTTCAGCAAATGCTGAATTCCTTTAAACATTAACCACTGGCCAACTAAATTCATCTGAACATTAACTAAAGTTTTGAGCGTTATATATTCCATCTGTTCTATTTATATCATATGTTGTTTCATCTTATCCAGGAAACCTGCAGCATCCTGTCCTTTTATTGTACGGATTCACTCTCTTTGTGCCCATTTGCTTGAACTAACCTATGTTTTCTCTCTGTTTAGGTTGACAGGTAATGAACCATTATCTATCCTGCCACTGAATTCCCTACCAGAAGAATCCATGGGCAGGTCCCACTACAAGCTTTGTGACCAGCTCAAACTGGAAAAGAAGCAGCGCAGGATGTGCAGAAAAGACCCAGGCATGGCAGATACTTTGAGGGAGTCCATAATCCTGAGCACTCTAGAATGCCAGCATCAATTCCGCTTTGAGAGGTGGAACTGCACCTTAGAGGGGCGCCACCGAGGCAACATATTAAAAAGAGGTATGGCTCAAGAGACGAAAGTGGTGTATGGAACCATTGCCCCTTGAGTTTGAAATTGCTGTATTACATAGTGACAAAAAATGTGCTCACTTTTTTCTCTACTTCTCATTTACCTCCATCATGCTTTCCCAGGATTCAAAGAGACAGCATTCTTGTATGCCATCTCTTCGGCGGGACTGATGCATGCGTTGGCCAAAGCTTGCAGTGCGGGCCGCATGGAGCGCTGCACATGTGACGAGGCCCCACACCTGGAGAACCGCAAGGCCTGGCAGTGGGGTGGCTGTGGAGACAATTTCAAATATGCCAACAAGTTTGTCAAAGAGTTTCTTGGCAAACGCGCTAACAAAGACCTGCGTGCCCTTGTGGACATGCATAACACAAATGTGGGCATGAGGGTAAGTGTGTGAAACAGAAACACTCCTGCTCAACACTTTGCTGCAAGTAAAATCTGATAAAAGAAAAATAAACAATCTGTAATTCATGTAAGGTATTTCAAAAACTCTGATTAACGTATTAGAAAAGGTAAACAGTTGCAGGTGTAAAATAGTCTACATTAAATTGAATTGCTACTTTTGCATATACTAAACTTATATTTTAAATTTGTTTTACAGTGCTGCTAAAAATCTACAGCCCACAACAAAGTGCACTGTCAAAATATAGAGTTAAAATAAGAAATAGTAGACTTAAAATGTTCACAGCAGTGACACTGATGTAAGTTTACACAAGAGAACTTTGGGAGAGTGAAATTACTGAAAAAGCAGTGCTGACTTTGAAACATGGGAAATAAAGAAATCCAAACTGACTACAATAATTGCTACCGTAAATTTGGTGATAGTGAAAGTGCTCATTAGTCAATATTTGGTTTTCTTGTTCAGATTAAATAAGCACTGACTTTTTATTTGTGCTCTGGCACAATTCACCAATTGTTTATGGGATTTTTTTTTATCTTGGAAGTTTTTTTAATAATAGCATAAAAAGAAGGAATGGCCATAATTGGTCAAGCCAAAGCAAACTTTAGGTCTGGAATATGTTTGCTTTTACTCAGCTTTTCCTCCAATTCTAACCATTTTTGCTTTCGGAATAAGTTATTGCAGAAGAACATGTACCATATGTCCAGGGTGCACAAATTTCTCACTTTTAAACTTGGCCCTCCTGAACACAATTCCTTTGGAGATTTTATTTGCAGTTTAGATTTACAACATTGCTTTTGCACATGTAAAACAAGATGCAAGGCTTGCCTTACTTGCTCAAAATACATTCTTACTTTGAATAAATTCCCACAAAACTAAAATGTACAAACCTCTGCATCCCCCTCTGACATTATAAAAGCTGACAGATCACATTCTTCAGATCGAGGGATGTGATAAATTTGCATGTCCTGTTCTCTGAACTCTATTGCATGTACTTTGAGAAAAGAAATGACAGATTTTCTCCAAACTCCTGCTAGTGCAGCATGTTTTTGACACTCAAACTGTTTTTACCATTGCAGTTGATGCAACGCTCCCTTTTTTAACTGTATATTTGGTAATTTTGTTCATGATTACAACAAACAGTCCTTGCAAAGGCAGTTGCTTTCTCACAATATTGGATCGTTCTTTAGCTCATGGGTCATAAGCAAAGCCTCTAATTAACTGTTTTATAAAAACAAACATTGAATTTAATAACCATCAAACTGCTCTACTCCACCTTTTTGAAATAACTGTGAGCATAAATTGGCTGCATCATGTTCTGCTCATTAAACAAAGACTTATTAAATTGCGTAGCTTTCATGCCTTTGATGTTTTTCAACGTCTAACAGTATCCCTTTGTCTCGGCCTCAGGTAATCAAGGCTGGAGTGGAGACCACTTGCAAATGCCATGGTGTCTCAGGCTCCTGCACTGTCCAGACCTGCTGGAGGCAGCTCCCGCCCTTCCATGAGATTGGCAAGCAGCTGAAGCAGCGCTACGAGACCTCCTTCAAGGTCGGCAGTTCCACCAATGAGGCTACTGGGGAGGTAGAGATCTCCACAGGCCGGAGCCAACAGCAGCATCAGCAACAGCAGCAGTCCCTATCTGGGTTGAGCGATCAAATCCCCCGCACTATGGACCTGCTCCACATCGAGGACTCGCCCAGCTTCTGTAAACCCAGCAAGTACTCATCCGGCACAGCGGGCCGCAAGTGCTACAAGGACAAAAACTGTGACGCTATCTGTTGTGGGCGAGGCCATAACACACAAAGCAAAGAGGTGACTGGGCCCTGCCAGTGCCAGGTGCGCTGGTGCTGCTATGTTGAATGCAAACAGTGCACGCAGAGAGAAGAAGTCTACACCTGCAAAGGGTAAAGCCATCACCTGTCAGACCCCCCAGGATCAGTGAAGCATATCAATACGGTTGTGTTGAAGACGACTGGTTGTTTTGTTCTCATGCGATGTTCTGCGTCTGAACATTATGCAGAGAAAAATGAAGCAATAAGCACTTTGAGGGAGGTTTGTAGTTGAGTGTATCAGGGGTCCTGCAGGAAAAAAAAAACTTTCACAGACAACTGGGTCACCATCTCAAGCTTTTTATCACATTGTTGTCTTGCAGAGAAAAGATTTTCATTTCCTTTTTAAGAACGCCATTGGCTCTATTTTGCAAGATAACAGAGAAATAAAATCATAATGTAAATGATAAAGACCCAACACATGGACAGTAATACTAACAGACTGATTTCTTTGGATTTGCCTAAAGAGAAACAATGTGTGTGCATGTGTCTGTGTGTGTATTTTTATAAGCATGTGAGAATGTAGAAAATAACGAGTCGGAGTAACTTTTTCTTTTTTTAGCAACAAAAATTAGCAACTGCTTAAAAGAAGAGGACAGGGTGTAAAACTTACTTTACACGCACGTATTTAAACTCAAACACGTTGTGTGTTTGCATATGTATGTATATAAAAACAGTTATATTGTATAATTAAATAAGCCACTTATCTAACTTCGTACAAACAAACCACTAAAAACACAAATGTTTTATAGTTTGTGTGTCATTGCTATTTTTTTTCCTTCCTGATTTATTTTGACAAGGCCCTTTGGAATAGCAGCACACTTGTGTTCGATGTCTTGCTGTGGATAATTTATAGATCCTTTGGGACTACTCCTTTATATAAAGGAAATCTTTTGTTTTTTGATATAAAAATGAACAATGAAGCTGCATGCAATCGCAGAAAACAACTAAACCAGTCAGTTTAGGCTTTTCTTGGCCTTGAACAAATCCATGTTCAAGGAATAAACTCAACCACTATATCTTTTTTTTGATAAATTGAAAAAGAATAGTGTAAATATAAAGAAGATCCAAGCTGGAGATGACAGTGGTCTTATTTAAGCCAATGTTATTGCAGCAGGCTATCAGTTGATCAGCAGACACTGCATGTTACTCCAATCAGAATTTATGGAGCTCTGTGCAGCTTGAATCTTATTATGACTATTTTTCTTCTTATACTTTGAAGTTGTAAACTGTGGAGAACTGCAGGAATGTAACTCCCTACCATTTCATATCAATCTTTCCTCCACAGCTGCCATTATTCATTTGAGCCATATTGTGCAGCAGCAATTCAAACAGTGTGGAGGCAACTGGGACTGAAATCTGACTTGACCTGTATGCAGATTTGCTCAAATGAAAATCTAAGTTCATGCTTCGTGGCAAATGCAAACATACTTTTTATAACTAAAAATCTGTGTAATGCGTCACAGATTGATGTCTAAATGCAAAAGTGGAAAATTTGCTGCTGTCTTCTTTGAAGTCAGTGAAGCTGTATTTATGCATGAGTTCATTTGCCTTTTTTACTGTTATAGTTATCACAGTTAGCACAGAGCAGAATGCGGTCCCTAACGTGCAAGCCATGATGATAGTGACACTTTTAAAGAACATGTTGACATCATTAGAAATGCACTTACTACCTTAAAAGTGAATGAGTGCCGTTCCCAAAATGCCAAACTATTTCTTTAAGATGTTGTTGCAGTTTTAAGAGACTGCCTGTGTACATAAAATACAGAGAAAACAATAACTATTCATGTATTATAAACATTTAGTCAGACCTATTTCAGATTGGTGTGAATTAACTACTGAGTGAGGGATCCAGCTTTGTATTATAGCACCCTTCACGCACTGAAGCCTGAAAGCCCTTTAAAGTATTTAAAAATCTGTTTTTATGGATACCATCCAATACAGAATTATTTGGGTTTTTTTGTTTGTTTATTTTTTGTAAATATTAAAGGTTTCTTCTCCTGTGGTATATATAGGGAAAAAAGAGGCACATGTTCAACTCTCATGAGCATTTGAATCAGCCTGAAAAATAGTGTTAAACATTTTCTGTAAAAAAAAAACAAAAGTGACTCCTGGTAGTTGCAGATAATTAACATCAATACTGCGCTTCCTCTAGTTCTGAGGGTAAAATCTTGCTTTAGGAAATGCTCCTCTTTCAGCTTATTTATCCTGATGAGCTGCATTCCAAACATTTTGATAAAATAAGGTTTTGCCAAGTAAAGACTGGTCAAAACATATATAGAACTTTGCACACTAGGTGGAAACCATAATAACTATGCAGAGACTCTGGGCATAAATGCCTGTTCCCCACAACTTCTGGTGTTTTTTTATTTTTAATTTTTTTCAGCTTCACACACTTCTTGACATAGACA
>JAVKLF010000064.1:6620764-6630913 GCA_034783495.1 Millerichthys robustus | reverse complement strand
GGAAGCCTTTCTTTGAATTCAGGGGTTCAAAATTCTCAGAGGTCAAATAAATTGCTATTTGTGGAGAAGAAAAAAAACAACTAATTTGTAATGTTGTACAACAATGACCACTGATCCACTGTGTCCACCCAAATCTCACGATTTGTCTAGATGATTTATATGAAGAAATTTATTCTAAAGTAAATTCATTACATTTTGAATGAATATGAATATATTTTATTGGAAATATGTAAGGCTTGCACAGAGTGGCACAGAACAAATTAAGCTGATTAATACTCAAACGTTCATGGCAGACCAGCAGAGTAAAGTACCAAAATCAGCTTAATATGGCTAAATCAGCTTATTATGGCTCAGCTTAAATATTTATTATATCAGTTGTACTGAAATATTCTCCAGGCAGTACCATCCCCTCCAGTATTCGGTATGAAAAGTGAAGTTTTCCAAATGGTTTTGTTTTAATTATAACAATAAAAACAATGAAATTAATGCTGTTAGCAGAGCATATAAACTGATTTAGGAAACCATATTAAACCTTTAGTTATTACATGTAGACATGATTGAAATATACAATGTGAATTTGCTTGACTTGCCTGAAATTAGTGTTTCAGGCAAGTCTTCTGCTCAGCTTGTCTATTTGGTTACTATTTCTGAGCCTTTGTTTGTACTTCAGTGCAAACTGATACGAGTTGTAAGAGGATCCTGTTGCTACAAGAGTTCTGCAAAGGTCAAACATGCTGGTTTGTTTTTCTAGGAGCCCTCTGGGATGCAGAGGGGAGAACTTGAAGGCTTTCTACCTGCAGGCAATAAGAAGCAGCAGCACCTCTGCGTTTGTCAGTGACAAACATTTTCTTGATGAACCTGTCAAATTTGGAGGTGCAAACATTTTTTTTTAAATGGCGAAAATTCGGAGTTGTTGCAGCATAAATTGTAATATTAATACAACTATTATCATTTTTTCTGTTCGTAAACATTATTTTGCACTGGCTGAAACTAAATTTTGATGTGTAAATTGATGAGAGGTTTGAACATTTTCAGGCAATGTCACAGATTAATCTCTGAAAACAACAAAATAATTTTATTGTGCATTTTTTGTTAAAGCTGCTGAAGGTCTCTGTCTCCCTTTTGGCAACAACAGAGAGGCAGACCCTGACACTCAGAAACAAAAGTATGAGCACAGCCCCGAGGCTGTACTCATTATTCACACTGACGTGAGTTTCTAAGCAATGTGGGCTCTTAAAAGTCTGTCAACAGTTCTCTTGATAGAAATACACGGACTAAAGCTTTTTTCTTCTAGACTTCCACTGTCTTCCCCTAATCTGGTGACACCCAGGGACAAGTTTGAATTAATGTGACAATACATTTTTTGTATTATTTTAAAAGTAGCAGTGAGTTATTTTAGTTATTAGGTAACTTTATTATATTTATTTTCAATTTTTTTTCACATTTTATTGTTTTCCTCTACTTACACTGTGATGCCTAATTTTTAGCACTGCATCTTTATTTGTTAACATGTGAGCTAAGTATACTGTTTAAAAGATTTGTAGCTGATGTTGTAAGTTTTGCGTTCTAACAAAATAACAAGACTAGGATTTATTTTGTTCATAAAACATGATTGTGCTTAAATGTTGCTGTGTTTTTCAAGTTGAAAACTATCAAGCTTAATAAAGCAGAGCAATTAGACAAGTATAACGAAATATAAAATAAATATAAAAAAACCTCCATTTATAGATACTTTATTCTACAATTTCAACAATAAATACATTTGAAATCCTTCCAGGTTAGGTGACACCAGATTTTTGAGAAAAGTGTCAGGGTTTTTTTTAGTGCATTAAAAGCAAAATTAAACTAGAATGGACTGAATTATCAAACATAGACTTTACTGTTGTGTGTACTGTAAAAAGGCTTGGAGCCAAAAATCCTCATCTTACCTTCTTTAACATTTATGTAAGCGTGCAATATGCGAGATACTCATCAAACATGAAAGTGACAAGAAATGCATAAGGAATGTTAAGTGCAGTGTATCAGAGAGCATCAAAGTAGGTGCCGTGCCCCTGGGAGCCATTAAAATCAATGGTCCATATTGAGTTCTGCTTAAAACAAAGAGGGTAGAAAATAGGCTACTGTATGAAAGAGGTCACAGTTCAAGTTTCTGTGTGTTTTACGGTCTGCTTAACCATAACATTTCACCTTTTTAAAAATGGGTAGAGGCATTTTTACATCCTGGATGTGGAGACAGCTTGGGAGGAATCTGGGCAAGTGCTAGGAAAATAGAACCTGCTTTGATTTCATATTGGTTTACCGCGGTAATAATTAAACACATCCTGCAAATCCATTTACTTCAATTTGTCTTCCTTTAGATCTGCTTCCTCCCCATGTTTCTGTGTAGACATGAGTCAGTCATACAGCACTGGCATTAGAGGACAAATTTTTAAATGGGTTGTGTAATCTGCCATTTCCTGGGTAAACCTCTGATGCTCAACAAGGTTCAGCCAAAAAGTCTCTTAATGATTTAATTTATGTCAGTTTGCTCAAACCAGCCATACAACATTGGCACTCCTTTACAGTATGTCCCTAAAAACCTACAGTACATATGGTTTAGCATTGTCAAAAAAAATAACTCCCAAGGCAGAATCAGTGTACACCTTTAAATTGACCTTTTTTTTTTTTTACATTTTTCTTTGTCTAAATAAATGGTTAAGGAGAAAAAAAGATTACCTGCACAACTATTGCAGTAATTGAGATTTGAAAGTTCCCTGATCTCAGTCAGTTTGCCAGATTTCTCAAGCTCTTTGGTGTTTCAACACTGTCCAAGTCCATGGTTACAGTCTCACCACCTGTGGCAAAAGGCAAAAAACCCAAAGAATTTGCTTTCTAGTGGAACTGTGGCACCGTTGGCGCCTGCACGAGAGTGATCCAAATCCTTGCTGCTTTGAAAATAATTAGTGTAGGGATCACAGGGAGCAGGGCAGTCTCCCCAGCCTGGCGCTGAAGAGGAGACAGGTGCCACCAGTAGGCTTAAGCTACTGGAGCTGCTCCCATGTTGTACAAAGTGGGAGCAGGCTGGCAGAAGGAATGCCACTCTCAATCAAAGGGGGGGTGGAGAAAAACAAACGATTTGTAATTGGTAAGGCAGCTCCCAGATCACACAGTTGGACTTTTGGGGCTGCATACTGCTGGATTTGTATGGATCTTGGAGCAGGAGATTTAGCATTTTGGAATGTGTGTGGAGCCCTACAACTTTTTCACCGAGCTGACCTTGTATGAAAGCTGTGTTTATATTTGGTCAACATAAAGACAGAAAAGAATCAGTTGTGTTGTGTTCTAATGCCAATAAATGAACAAATTGGAGAAACAGGAATTTTTTTTTCCAGTTCCAAAACCAAATTCCAGAGTTCGTGGTTGTAAAGGTAACAAGTTAAACAAGAGGTACAAGAGGCAATGAAGACCCCCATCACGAATAAAAGCAGGCTTTATTATAATTTTTTAAATATTTGCTGAGGACCCAGTGATTTAACATGAACGCATTTCCCTCTCTGATTCTGATTTGTATCAAAGCATTTCTCGTCTGTCTGAGGAAATTCCTTTGCGCTCAGTGCTTTGGAGCAACTCAACAGCTTTGAGTCACTGTCCAGATGAACTGTCATTTTCTATTTCGTAGAAGTGAATGGATTCCTGACTGTGGTCACCCAGCTCATTGGAAGAAAAACCCAGGCTGAGAGGCAGATCAAATAAACAGCTCTGAGGTTCAGACTGAGAATCCTCTGGCTGGTGTGGCTTTTGTTTTTAAGTGGAGATATTTGCATGTCATATTTTCTATTGTCTTGTACTTTTAAGTGTGAAATTTTCTTTCCATTTGATGTTGGCATGTCTGCTTCTATACTGTTGTTTGGAGGATCACACCATGAGCAATAGGGGACAGCTGTCTTTTAACTGGAGAATCCCAGTTCAAGCCCTGATTTTGGCAGACATCCACCTTTCTTCTGATTCCCTATGATTGATACCAAGTCCTCTGGCGCTCACTCTGCACATTTAGCTTCTTAACAAAAAGGAGAGGCACAAACAAAATAGAGGTGACGGAATTCTCATTTCTGTTTGTGATTTTTAGTAATTTTGAAAAATTGTGACTGGAATTTATTAAAAGCCTGTACTCAAGCAGCACACTATCTGAAGGCTTCAAGTAGATTTTTTTAAAGATGGTCAGACTTGCTGATAAGAGAAAGGTTTCCCTTATGAGAAGGGAAAGTCGGAGTAGGTTTCTAATAGATTAAGAATGAAAAGACTTAAAGTCCTGGCAGTTGTGAGTTATGGGTGATAATGTATCCATTACCAGGTTGTTTTGGTGAGACAGAGCGGATATTGTGGTCAAGGGATCGGCTAAATGTTCAGGGTTAAACATACCTGAGGATGACTGAAAGAATAATTACTGAAGGATAAAAAGGGAAAACACAATGAACCTTTTTGTGTTTTTGGTATTATTTCGTAACACCACGAAAATGATAAAATATATAGCTTTTTTCCATTTAAGCCTAATGTGTGTTTTTGTAACAACCAAAACTGCCTTCTGCGGTCTCTCTCACAATATATAACAGATCAAAATTTTAAACATTCAGATTACTTGTTTGTGTAACAAGATCTATGATGGCTTTTTTTAACTCATTGAGGTGATATCAGTCCCTGGAATGTGAAAAGGTATTCCCAGTCTTTTATGCCTGCAGCCTCATACCTTTGAGATCGTCAGGGCCAGCCGAGTTGGCTGCAGGTGGCTTGGCATTATTTCTCTGCGTATTTATTTTTAGTCACGGTTCTTTACCTCATGCTCCAGTATTGAATCAGTAACTCCTGACTGATGATCCCAAGGTCATGTCCGCATTGAGGCCCCCACAAAAATATTTCTTTCTTGGTATGTGTCAAGGAAAAATATGGTTACCTTGTTTTCTGCAAAAGTGCCTGACGTATCATTGCTACATGCATGTGCCAAACACTTTTCTGTCACTACCCGGTGACGGATTGTGGTACAGTTTGTTTATTGAAATAATGAGCTGGGATTTATTATGTCCTCTTACAGAGGAAGAGTGTACACTTATTAAACACCTTTTGGTCACTGAGGCCTTAGACACCCCCCACCCCCCACTACACACACACAGACACACACACACAAAAATGCCGGAAAAAGCAATAAATAAGGCAACCCAGAGAAGAATGGGGAAAGTGAGTGTGGTGGTTTTCTAGGAAGTTTAATCAAGAGAAAACACCCGGTCTGTGTCGAAGGCGTTCCATAAGGTCATACAGCAGAACTGAAGAGGTGTTCAGGTACTTCTCATTCTCAGCACCAAGGCTCTGATTAAAGGGTCAATCATAACAAACCCAGTTCACTCCTGAGCTAAGTCACAAACATGACTGAGAAAGACATGTTTGTATTTAAAAAAAAAAGAATTCAAGTATACTGATTTAGATTTAAATGAATGACAGAACCTTTTTTATGCAGTGATTTCTGGAAACCAGTCATGAGAAATGACATATTTTTAACAAATAATTAGTCTTTGTGATGTAATGAAAAAAACTGAACACAATTCAAGCAGGAATCTATTTCCACATTTTAAAAAGTACTTTGGTGAAAATTGCTCATGATTGTTTCCCCAATTGGTATGGGACCATAATTTGTCAGGACAAATCATATGACTGAGATACTTCCTTTCAAAACAGTGTTTAAAGAACCACTGGAATATAAAAATTGGCTCTTATTTTCAAATTAAAGGGTACGTAGGTTTACAGTCCACTTTACAGAAATTCTTGATCGATTTGATGATTCTGAGCTGCTTTAAATCATTGCAACCACAAATGTTTAATTTCTTGTCTGTTTTAAGTGCTTTAGGCTTTGCATAATGATTGAACATTATAAGGCCTGGATCTTCTCCACATTTTTTAGTTTTGTGGGATATCTGCAGCAGCAGCCTTTCACTGGTTTCCCTCAGTGAATTTAAGAGTTGGGAAGAGGATTGCAGTTGACTTTGTGTATCCACTGACATCAGCCACTGACCAAGGCTGTCAAACAGACATCAAAACATGCACTTAAGAAAACTGCACACTCCCTTTTCCCACATCCCATCCCAGCGCCCTTTATATTGTCCACACAATGGAAATCCAAACACACAAGAAAGATTTTTCCATGCAAATATGAAATCCATACAGGAAAAGGAGAAAGAAGCAGTCTGAGATTCTCAACGCGCCCAAAAAAAACAACACTTTGTAAAGTGCTTGCGCCGCCAGTTTGACAACCTCGTGCCTTTCAATTATACTGCCAGCAATATTTCAGCTTGACAAATAGAGAAGGATATGACCCCTTGATCTGAGCTGAACCCAGACTTACCTCAAAACTGCGGTCAGTCTGAATTGACAAACAACATTGTGATCGCTCAAAAAGGAGTCAGTGTGTCGCAGTCAAGTTCACTGGCTGCAGTCAAACCAATGCACACAAACTTTGTTTTTTAGCATTTCTCCTTAAATGTGAGGCAAACGCCGCCTGAACAAATGCGTCGTCACAAAGGCCTTTCCGTAATTAGATTCAATCACAGGGTGGGCCAGTGTTTGGATTAGCTCCACTTGTATCAGTTATAGATAATATGGACTTATGGGGGATTTCTTGTCTCTTGTGAATCTAGAAAAACCCAAACAAATAACTGAAATTTTATAATGACACATGACAGACTTGGTGCAAGGCTGTGGTTTCTGATTCATGTGGTGTACTTTTTTTTTTTCCTGATGCTTTTCTTTTAACATTCTCTATAAACACATTTGGCAGTAGATAACATCAGCTATCCCCATGGAGAGGGGACAGGCTGTGGGAAAGTATATAAAAGTGGCACTGAAATGATGATCCCTCTTCAGATGGGACTCTAATTGTTGCCGTCTGAACACCTCCTCCCAGTTTTACAGACGCTGTCGTCTGAAATGCTCCTGATGCTTTTGGGAGACGTTTGCTGATGTGAGCTGTAGTGTCTCTGCTCCAGAAGCTGGAAGGCCGACAGGCTGTGGTGCGTCACACAGGCGACGCAGACCCTAATAATCTGACAAAGTGCTGAAGATTTCTTGTCTAAGTCAGAAATTGCACATTTCTGAGCCTGAGAGGCCTGCAGATGCCGACAGATAAATGCAGCGCTGACGGGCAATTGCAGAGCAAGATAAGAAGTTTTAACGTGATCATTAAAACAATTGTCTGCAGTTTACATTTTTCTATAAAAGGTTATAAAATGTGTTTTTAATTTATTTTATAAAACATTGTTGCATTCAGTATGCACTGACAAAAATGCTTGCATATTGAAACAAATTTAAACACTTCACTTTTCACAAACAAGATCTAAAATAAACTAGAAATGTGTAGTTATCAGTAACTAAGAAGTAAATGAGAAGTTTCCAAATGTACAATGTTATAGAGGTAGTTTAGATTTTTTGAGAATAACACACCTTTTGCAGAAAGCTCTCAGTTTGGAAGAATATAGTCACTATACTTTTGCAGTAAACACATTTATCCCAGCAGAAATAGAATATTCTTGCTGTAAATGCTACAGCTAGCTGCTGCTGCTAATGACATTTGCAAATAACCATAGAATGCAATGCAAGTAACCATGTAAGGCAAAACTGATGGTGATGCAAAGGTAGATAAAACAGTATTTGTATAATGTAGTAAGAAATATTTTGTTTTAAAATGGCAACACTCCACTTTAGTCGTTGCTGTGCTAGAAATGGCTGTTAGCTTACCAATTAAATTGGAAATATCAAAAGCTTCTGCTTGCTGGGTCATGTGAAAGAGCATATTAATGAGTCTTGTTGCCTGGCATTAAACATATTCATCTTGCTTGTCGTGTGCTGTTGAGGCATGACATGCTGCCTTGTACTTTCACCCCAAACCCAACAATTTAGTTTTAAACGTGCGTACAGCCCTGTCAGCCGGGATGAACAAGGAGTTTTACAGCAGAGGGAGAACAAAGCCTGGGTGGTATTTATCTGACACGTCTCAGACAAGTTCTGACATTTAGTCAGTGCTCGTCTTCATAAGAGAGCTATGAAAAAAAATGCACAAAAGCAAAGTCTTCTAGCACTATTACAGACTAGCATCAAAGAAAGACATAAATTTAGCAAATTTTATACAATGTATTGAGTTTATAGATGTGCATTATCCTTTAAAAATAATAAAACTGTGTAGAATTTCTTACACTGTCTTCCGCATTGTATATTTATTTACCATGTGTGTCCCAGGACATACAGGGCATGTGAAACAGTGCAAAATAATCTAAGGGAGAAAAACTAGCCACTTTCTCAACCAACAAACTGGAGAGATTTAAGAATGTGGCCTCAGACTTGGCACAAACATGGAAGACAGTCACGAAATTGAATGTGGGCAATAAACAGCAAGTCACGCAAATGTACACTTCACATGCAACACAGTTGGTGATTCATTTACCGTCTGGCTGCAACCCTTTTCCCTTTGGCTTGGCTTCCTTATGCCATCATTTCTTATTACAGCGGAGAACAGACAAACACACGAGTGAGGCTGAATGCAGGTTATCACTATAATACTCACAAATTACAACATGCAGTGAGAATCCAAGTAAACTACTTTCACTGCCAACTTCATTTGAGACAATGGAAATCTTTTGGTCTCCCCTCCCTTTCGAGCTGTCAGACCACTGCTCCCTCTTTACGTCAGCTCCGCTCTGCTCCACTATTAAAACAATATACCAAAGAATTTTGTGTGTGAAATGATTTTAATGACTAAATGAGCCGGTACTGAGCGTTGTCTCAAAGGGCTACATGGTGCACAGCAGGCTTCTGTGGCCACCAACGTGGTCAGGATGCAAACGTTCACATCAGGACCTACATGTTTCCTCCTAATTGGACGCCTTTCATCAAACACTTAGAAGCTCGCTTCTGCCAACCAGCTGGGAAGGGAAGGGCTCAACAGAGATAACACAATCACATATTTAAAAACAAGAAATCTCACAGATGCTGGAGGTCAGCAATGGAGATATGAGGAGAGAGAAGTCTCAGATCAGAGTCTCAAATCACCCTTTTCCTAAACACATTAAGGTTTCTCATTGGCACTTGAGTGATTTATGAATAGAAAATTACAAACACTTCTGGTTTGCTATTTGTCCAGTGTTAGAACCGTTGATGACATTATAATCCTACGATATGATATTATAAATATAATACAGCTGGAATACACAAGCAAAAAATCAGTTTGTGGGCACCACAAACATTAATTTATCCCTGCTGTCTGACAATTTAGTGTATACAAAATCAAAAAATGTACACAGTGGGTGATTCTGGGAACACCAACGCTTTAACTGTAAGACTTTACCACTGTGAACAAAACAAAAATAATCTTCCGGTTCTATAAGAGGTGATAAATACAGCCTCAGGTGACTGACAGCATTTATTTATTTATTTATTTTATAATAAAGTGAGTAAGAACTCAGAAGAATAGTGTATGCCATCCATCCATTATCTTTTACCTGTTTCTTCTTTTCAGCGTCACGTGGAGAATAGCATATGCGTCAGTTAAAAATGAAAGCTGCAGTCAGCTGCTTCTAATCAAGAGCACTTGAATCAGGTCATCAGAAGGTGCGAGAACATCTACAAAGAGAGAAATTTTGTCAGTTTGCTGAGAATGCTCCAAGTATTTCAGCCTTGCAGACAGTGGGAAGGTTTCTGAATTGACTCTCAGCTGGCGTCTTTCTGATGGACTGCTGTTCTGCTCAGAGTGTACCTCGGGGTCTATCAGCTGGGATGGACTCCAGGCCCCCCTATTCCACCACCCCTTGACCCTAAACAGGAAGAAGCAAGTTATAAAAACGGATGAACTGGGCTGTATTTAACCAGAATTGAATAGTTTGATGGTGTGTGATCATTTCTTGCTGAAAATTGTTGCCTTGTATAAATTCACTTAATTACTTAACCTAGAGTCCTGGCATCTTGTTTCTGATAGGTTACTGACATTGCTTTTATGTTTTCTATTTGATCACCATTTGTTCTTTATTACTTTGATGAGTAAGAAACCATCAAACCAACCACACAGTCCTTATTTATAACCCAGGACACAAGCCAGTATTATTCTCTGAGGGGACTATTTATTTATTTATTTATTTATTT
>JAVKLF010000064.1:6588456-6608709 GCA_034783495.1 Millerichthys robustus | reverse complement strand
AGTGTACAAGTCTTCTGCCGGGGCTCGAGCACCATAGAACTCTATTTCCTGTCAATAAACCTTTCTAATCGCATCATGTTTTGTGTGAGTCTTTCCAGATTGAAATGGCCGTAGATCAGCTGACAGCAGAAAAAAAAAAAAGATTTTGGTCCAAATACTGAAAAACATCCCAGTGCTGTGCTGGAATTTGATCAGCACTAAATTTAATATCACCATATTTCAGTGCGTACAACAACATTCCTAAATATAAGGCATTGGTCTGAATAAAGTTTATTAAAAAAGAAAAAAAAAAAGCTCCTGCGAGCGGGCGTGGTTTCAGCACCTCCTGCAGACACGCCCACAGATTCTCAGCACATCTGAAGCTGACGTTTTTGTTTTGTTAGTTTTGAAACCAAATTTCATACACTTGGCTGTGTTTTTAATCATACACATGTGGATGGGTGATTAATAACACAGTTTTCTGTGGTGTGACAAACTCTGAACACACATTTTTGTACACTTTACTCTCACTTTAAAGTCTTGGACATTCACTTTACAGAAAAATGCACGGACAATGTGAAACTGTTTTGAATTTATCACAGGAATGCACCTAAAGTTGTCACATTGAGGCATTTTAAAAAATAACAAAAAAAGATGAAGTTTTTTTTTTCTTTTTAAGATGTGCAGACATTTGAAAACAAGAATTTCAGTTTTAAGTGACCATCAGAGATATTCATGTGGTTTCTACCTGTGGTGTCTTTCTGTCCATTTGTATGTTTTTGAATTAGTGTGGTGTAGTTGGCTTTGATAGTAATCCTTTTATGCTGTTTTTGTTCATATTTTTGTGGACTGTTTTTGTTTTGTATGACAATTGTTTTGCTTGTGTTTGAGGTTTATTTGAATTTGTTAAGTCTCAAAATAAAAAAAACAATAAATCTTCTTTATACTCTGCTCTCTTCTCATACCTTTTCTCAGTTTGCTACTCATCACACTTCCTTTGTGTCTCTCATGTATGTCATGTGTCTATAGGCCCTAGTTTTCAGTAAGTTCTTATTTGAATCTTGTCTTAGTTTTTGTTTTTCCCTGCATTCTTTTCTTCCCTTTTCTTAAATCTACCTTTTATTTTTCAATGCTTTGCATTTTGTCTGCAGTACATCATACTTTGGTTAAACTAAATTAGCATCAACCATCTCTCTTCAGAATTTATTTTGCATTTGAATCCACATTTTTCCCAACCACCAAAAAATGCACAGTGTCTGAATAAATTAGCATGTCTTCAATTCATAACATTGAATCAATTATCAATAATGAAGTGTTGAAGTTTTCCCCAGCAGCTGGCAGAGTTTCTATTAGCCCAGCAAGGCGTAAGTCCTGTCAAAATGTCTAAAAAGGTAACTTTTAGTTGAACAAAAAGTCCATGAATCAACCTGGTTCATGTCAGCATTCCTGTGAACTAAGTGTCATTCTTTTTTATAATCACATTCAAACTTTATAATCTGATTAAGTATGTACAACACAAGTGCACCACATGGGTGGTCTGCTGCCCATAAACCCCCTGCCTAAGTCCTATTATTACATTTTTTTTAATTACAGGATAATGCCTGTGGGATATTGTATCATTATTGTTGCTAATATTATTAATAAGCAAATGATTGGTGTTAGGATCAGATGTTTCCCTTTTGTGGTGCCATTTCACTTAGGAGAATCCAAATGTGTGGGCTGAGACTGCTACTGAAAACACAGTTACTGTATTTTATTAAGAAGTAGATGCCACAGTTTATTCCTACTCATTACTCACAGGCTTTTGGCAGTGAAATGTCAGCACTTACAGTAGACAGGCATGTAGGGGGGATAGCTGTTTATTTTTCTTATTATGTGAAAAGTGAATGCATTAGAACAGACAAGCTTCTGTTACTAATAAACTGCAAGATACTATGTTGAGTCTGATTGGCTCAAAAAAAATAGAGGATTTAGTTCTTATTTTGTCTTCTGTAATCACAACATTGAAAAAATATATAAATGTTTGTAATGAGGAGGAAGTGAGTGTAGGGAGGAGAAGGGAGGTCTGACGGAACCAAGCCACAGAAGGTGTCAAAAAAAAGGACAGATGTTGTTTTGTCTCTGATGGTGAGCTCACTTTGATAGCTTTGACCTCATACGCACAAGTCAGCAGCACTTTTACAGCCAGCAGGTCATAAATATGTGCCTGGGACCTGCAGGCAGACATTACCAACGTAGTAGTGCATGACCTAATGATCTGGCAGGCAGAACATGGTGTAGAGTGCTGTCTCGGTGTGCCCATAGAGCTCATTTCTTCACACAGCAAAAACACATTTAATGTTCTGGTGCAATAAAAGAAATGTGATACCAATAAAAGAGGACATTAGCAACTAAAGTGATGTTTTTCTTTTCTCCTTTATTTTTCAAAAATTTTCAAATAAAGAAAGAAATATGGTGATCAGGAAGACAAATATTTTCTGAGCATGTGAGTGTTTTAATTCTACCTGCTCCAGGTCTAATTATAATTAGATGTCCCTGACCTTGTTCGTGCATTCTAGCACAGCTAGGACTTTACAAACTGGTTAATTGGGTACTTAAGAGTCATTAGACAAATTTCTTGTTCTGACCATGACCTCTGTCAGAGGTTGATAAAGAGTCATGATCCAAAAAACACTGCCTATTTTTGGTAGGAATTTATTGTAACGTGGTCACCATTATACTACCCATCCATCACCAAACCCTCTAGGGTTTTGGCGAGTTCTGCTTAGTGTGAGCTTTATTCTCTTTAGATTTAAAGAGTGACTCAGGACCAGAGGGCTGATGAAGGCTCTCAAATCTACTATTTATTGTTTTACAAAATGACTGCATTGGTGATCATGTCCCTTTACAGGTCAGGCAATTCCAGTTGCAGAGATCCATGGAGGCTTTATTGGAACCAGATGGCCTGCGCCTCCTTACAAGCTCAGCAGAGTCAAAAAACATTGAGCCGGCTTCTCCCAGGCCTACTTTTGGGGGAACAGTGAGCAGCCGGTCCACCCATTTCCTTTCCTTGCCCTTCCCAGGCATGTCAGTGAGGAGCCAAGCCAAAAACATCAAACCTGCAGTGGCTTTTGGACGAGTTCGGACTCAAACAGTGTGGTAATTACGGATGGCAAGAAGGTGTGTGGTAGAGAAGAAGGGGGGGTGCCAGGCGGAATTATCCAGTGCCAAAGTCTTAAAAAAAAAAGAAGCCGCAAATAAACTTGAAGAAAATAAACAAACAGATTACTAAAAGGCTTTGGCATTTTTTTTTCTCCCTCTGACTGCATAGGAGAAGTGACTTAGATTGGGGATCTTGAAATGTTTTGATAATAAATAGTGACACAGCATGAAACCCATGAGGTCACTGAGTTATAATTAAAGAGTGATAAAAAACAGGGCATTAGTGCCACCTGTTTCTGTCATTACTCTCTGAAGCTATTGTTCTCCATTAAATGCAATTTCTCTACAGACGTCTTTTTAAAGTCCTTCACTTTTTACCAAAAGCAGTTTGCACTTGTCCTGGCAATTAATTTACTTCTGTTGAACCACCTGTTTTGAATTGACCAGGCATACCTCTGGTATTCCTCCAGATCTAGTGGAGGCAACCACTGTGCTTTCGTGGCTTGAACCTGGTTGACTGACGTGCAGTTTTTAAAAGGCTTTTCTTGTACTATGTAGGAATTTCAGCAATTCTGAATATTGTGAAGCCACAAAACATGTACACGTGTTCTACAGAAAAAAATAAGGCCATGACTCACAGCAAGCACAGTGTTTATGTAAGAATTAAGAATCTTATCAAGATTTGTCTTTGACTGGACGAGGGGGGTTTCAGGGAATGCCCATGTTTTTTTTACACTAAATTCCACTAAAATGTTTCTGTTTATTATTGAATGTAGAACAACAGGCCATCAAGGGCTTTCCAAATCCATGTTTTTTTTTTAATTTTGTTTTGTTTTGTTACCAAAAATTTCATATAATAAACACAAACCTGAAAATAAAGTGATATTATTGAGGTAGATAGGTGGTCAAGTTAAATGAAAGCTTCACTCCACCAACACAGAATTAATGTTGATTGTCCCGTACAGCAATGATAACAGATTTTTTTAGGTTTGTTGAAGGTTTCATCTTTATAGAACACCTACAATAAGTTAAAATTTCTACAGCTTTTTTGACATGTCTGCATGAATCACAAGTAATATTAGGTGGTGTTGCAAAAGATGAATCCACAGAATGATTCACGTTCTCCAAACTTTATTTGCTCATTAAGGGCATTGCTTATGATCCTTCACAGGGACCAAAAATGATACAAAAAAAATCCAAACAAGTGGAGAAACTTATGAACATGGGTGGATTTCCTGAAAAGAAGCATAAAACTGAGGAGAAAACGGGAAAAGCAGCACAGCCCTGTTACGAGGATCTGGCAGTTTTTGCTTGTAGTAAAGCAGCAAAATAATACAACATGACACAATTTTATTTTGGGTGGCCTTGCATATCCCTCCATGAAAATATAAACAGCAGCTGTTCAGGGAAGGCCTAAACATATTTCATTTCTTTAGAAGAGGATTTTCTTTGCGGCTGTCACTTTTTTGCCATGACAAGTTCTTGTCTCAGAAGGGTCATGGAGAAGAAGCACTGGCCAGAGGCAAACTTGATTTACTCCATGAACAGTTTAAAATGAGAGGGCCTTTTGTTGGGAGACATAAATTGAGGAAACAGGTTAATATCAAGGCCAAACCCCAAACCAGCTTGTTTTTTAACTATGATTTCTTTAATGCCAAAGACAGAAATGTCTGCAGTGCTCTACTCTGTCCTGAAAAGTTTCAGAAATCAAGGTTGGGACAGATGATGAGTGCAAACCTTGGAAAATTGTTCATTATTAATCTCCCAGAAGTGTTTTGTTTTGTATTAGTTTTGCATTTCCACCAAAACTTGTTAAATCATAAAGCTCAGATGAGATCATAAGGGGAAGATTTACATGCTGTTCAAAATTACTCAGGGCTGGTACATTCCTGTACCCAGCAACAAGCAGCAGCCTGACGGGCAGTAAAATTATTCTGTTTGGAAGGTCGTCCAGTGGGATCACCATCAACCTACTTCTGTGGAAATCAAATTATTATAGACTTATAAAAGTGGTATGGCATTTGAAAGTCATAAGACTACAGCTTAGATATTGGGTTTAACATTCTGGCAAATCTGCTTCTTTCAATTTTTGCCAGGAATTAAAGAAGGAAAATGACATAACTGTAAAATATTTATAATTTTTCCAAAAACTGAAACGATGGTGTTCATTTTCAGTCCCTGGTTGTTGTGTAATTTGTGAAAATATTTTGGGGTAGAAAGCCTAGTAATTAGGAATAACATTTAACACATAAAACATTTTTTATATAGTTAAGTGACTGATACCACCACAATGGCAAGTTTGAAAACAGTTTGTTTTAAGACCTGTTAAGCGTATTTATTTCTGTCAGGGTCTATGTACTGATGTGTTTTCCTGTGCATGCATCCTCATGTTTCTGGCTTCCTGTGTTCTCTCTCACCTCTCCCTCAGTTCACCCTCTGTCCTCAATAGTCTCACCTGCCCATAGTCTCCAACCAGCCTCTTCCCCCAGGTGTTGCTCATTTATCTCTCTTAATAAGGGGTGATTCATTTATTGTAAGAACCCTGAAATGTTCTTTTTTTCAAATACCATAACCTTACTGTCATTGTTCACTGGTACAGTGTAAGCTGCTTTATCTTTGTAATTTTATAAAATACACAAACAGGAAACAACACATGATTGGTTAAAAAAATAAGGTTTTATGAAAAGATTGTTAGTGTAAAGTGTAGCGTAAAGATTTAACATATAAAAGACAACTAAACTGTTTAGTTACATTTTTCTCATTGACGAGAACTAATTATATCATCAAAGTAATGTGTCCTTTATAATGTATAATGTATAATATTTTAACAACTCCTAGAGATTTTGTTCAACGGTAAAAGCTTGTGTTATTTTAGTTATTTTTGCCTACTCATTAAAAGTAATTAACAATAACTTTTAATTACTCTGCATCGGATGTAATTGCATTTTTAAACACATTTGTATTATTAATTGTAGCTTTTTTTTTTTTTAGGTTTTTTTAAGTTTATGAGTTTGAATACAAAATATTAAACATTTTTGCCCACTATGCTAACTTTTTTTCCACTAAAATGATCCAGGTTGCAAAAATGAATGTGCATGTAAACAGAACATAAATTTTAAATTACATCCCATATTAGTACCCAATATTCTTAAATTGTGAAAAAATACAAAAACAAAATGAATTTCAAAGCATCAGCCAGACTGACTATAGAAAAATCTTAGCGCAGCTCAAACATGAAACAGTTATTGTTTGAATGTGCTTTTATGCAGCTGTCAACACCAGCAAAACAGCCGCACACAAATAACTTGCAACCCACAGAAGCAAAAGAAAGCATCTCCCTCTGTCCTGAAAGCCAGTGCAAGACCATGAGTCAAAGCAACAGTGAGCCTCTTGATGTGGTCTGTCATTTCCTCCGAACTGGCCTCACTACAGCAGAAGGGTTTGCAAGAGTGTGGGAAAAACCAGTGTGAAAGGGACTAGAGGAAGTGTGTATTTATCTCTGTTGGTGGGGCATGATTTCCACTTTGATCTGTCTGCAGACCAGCCCCTGGATGGCCTTGCAGGCGATTGAGCCATAGGGTCCAGCATGATGTTTGAGCAGCACGTGCAGAAAGGACATGGAGGCTTCACCATCCAGTGGAACACCAATAAGTGGGGAAAAGGCTCCCTGTATGGGTATTTATGACTACTTCTCTTTTCATCACATTCAGCCAGATGCAATTACTGATCACTCAATGGCAATCAAAAGATTTAAACAACCCTAATGACAGGACAGGTTCTGTTTAGCACTAATGAATCGTGAACTGAGGTTCAGGGTGAAGATTAACAGAAAGGGATATGATATCATGGGGTTTGGTCTCCTTTGTTGCTATCCATCTTTGCTCCATCTCCAAATCTTAGTCACTGAGCAAACAGTGTTTTGTTTGCTCTTCTCATCCAGCTAGGAGAGACTGATTAAACAATCCCTTTTACATTGTCTGTAAAATAGTGTATTTAATTAAAGCACATGCTACATGTCAACACCTTCCCCCGTTTACAGAATGAGATAATACAGATGTGTTCACATGTCATTGTGTCTTAACTCTGTGAACAACCCACGCATAAGCCTGCTTTCAAAGTGTTTCTTTGGGGGTCACTCACCAGGATGTGTATTTCCCAGAACTCTGTTGCACAAACTCTTGCTTGTGGCAATTGTCTTCTTGTGCACGTATATCTACACTCAGCATTTCCACCTGTGGGTACACCCAGACCCCATCCAATTCTGTCTGTGCGCACATGGAGGAAGTCAGTCAGCAGGAGTGCAAGTGGCACATGCTACAGAGTGCTGGCCCAGGAGCAGATTAGCTGCTTCTGTGTCTATCTGCTGCTGACAGTTCACACAGGCTCTTTTTTCCACTACCCCTGGGCGTATCAACACACTGTTTCCCTTCTCAAGGGGCTCTATCTCCTGGCTTTAGTGCTAAAAACGTAACCTCACTCTGTGTTGACTTTCTAAGACATAGACATGAACTGAAATTCAATGCTGTAAAGACAAATTAGGAGGTAAATGACAGTTTGACTTTTATGTAAGTTTGCTCTGTCAAACTGTAGAACCACAGACACAATGTGATTCTTTTAGACGGCTAATAAATTCATGCAGCAGACATTTAAGTGTCAAAGCTGCTGCTGCAAAAAGCATATGCTTGAACACATCAGCTGTGCAATACTATAAAGTGTTTGGTTGTAATAAGTCTGCATAAACATTTACAAGTCATGTATACAATCTAAACACAGCTGTGAATGAGTAGGTGATTAGAACAGATTAATAGTTAATTAATAATTTAAAAAAAACTTTACCACAGAGCATCTTCAAGATAAGTACTCCTAAACTCCTACTCCCTACTGTTTTTGTTATTTGAAAATCAAAATCCCACCCAAGTTGGCTGTCTTACACAAGGTTAGATCATTCAGAAATGTTTTCAACATCTATCTTCTGCAAACCTTACAAATCTGAACTATGAAATGGCATTTTCTGATTCACATCGAATTCTGCTGTGAAAAGTGTAGGTGGAAGGTGCTGACAAGGTAAGGAATGCGTGTAATAACAAAGAATGTCTCGTGCCTCTGCTGCTTCGATTTAGATTTCAGCAGTGTTACAGGAACGCAACGCCAAGGAGGGATTTTAAAATTTGTTTTCAATCCTTGTCGCATTGGAGATCTTCATGTGTCTGTGAAGATGATGAAACTTGGTCATTTCTGGCAAATTTTGCTGATGTGCGTGGGGTTTTTGTCTGTATTTTTTTTTTCCTCATTCAGTGTAAAAACACCAAAGCATCCGGTTTCTGCATCCGACTCCCTCTAATCAAGGACATCCGATGCCTTAACCTCTGACTGACTTCTCAGCATGTGCTTCAGCCACCCATTAGAGCACCAGTCGGCCTCATTATGTTTATTAATGATGCTCTTCCTTCTCTGTCACATCAGAGGTTTTCACTTACGATTTCTGGACGGTCATTCAGGACAGCTCAAAGTGTGGGAGCCTATCTGGAGATTCTCACACGAAAACACTGTCTGTCAGACCAGAGAGGCTTCTGTGGTTTGAGTAAACTTTCTGCAGTTGTCTAAATCATGTCCTCGCATTGTTGAAAAAGGGGTTTGAAAGACAGAAAGTCTGCAAGTTGTTATTCTCCACACGAATGGCTCACTAAGTGCTCAGGAAAAAGTTGTCATTTTTGGAAAAGCCTTGAAGGGGGAAATTTATGAATTTTAAGCTTGGTTGTAAGGGACAAACGCAGACGGTGAGAAATTGAAATGGAATGAGCTTTTCAATTCAACAGACAAAGAATTCCCAAGACATGACAAAGAAATGCATTTGACCTTCCAGCTTTTCTTCATTTAGACTTATCAAATTGCAAATTATTTAAAAAGTGAGGGAAAATGTCCAGTTGTTAGTGATCAGCATAAATAAGTGAGAAGTAAATGTTAACATTAGGAGTCTCAACAGTGATGGAGTGCTGAATATTTTCCATTTTTAGTCGCACACAGCACTATCATCACTTCCTAAAGTTTAGCTCTATGTTGATTAACTATCCCAACTAGTTTTGCAGAGCAGGTTCAAGCACCTGACATCACCTGCTGAGATGGTAGTAGGTGCTTTTGTGTACTGTAAAGTGGCAAGGGTGTGGTGCTCTGAGCTCAAAGGCCATTAAACTGTCACCACTCTATTTCTGTAGTGGGACTGCAAAGGGGTTTTCTCTCATCCCCCACAGCACAAGCAACTGCGAGATTTGAAGCTTGTTAGCTGAACTGGTGTATGTAGAGCACAGACTCAAAGTTACACTTGCATCTACTGTTGAGCTGCTACAAGTCAGGGAAAAGTTTGTTCAGAGTGTGTGTTGAATTTGTGTCAAACAGAGCAAAGTCATGGTGAATATCTCAACATCTGTGTTCTTGATAATGTCTAGAATGTAGAAAGAAAAACCTATGAGGTTCCACTGGGGTCAGTCCTGGGTCCGCCTTTCTTTAATTTTCACATGCTCCTATTTGACATGTTTAGGAATAATCAGATTTTATCCTACATTTCATTAAGACACACGATAGTATAATTCTCCTTTTTTGTTTTTATAAACTTCTCAAATTCTAGTTTGAGTGATCAACTTTGGGATTCACCAGAACAAATTAAATCCACAGATGCACCATTTTGTATCTGCCAAACACCACAGGACGCCCCACATAAAGTCTTTTGTTCAAACTCTAAATGATTAGAACTGATTTGGTAGGTTAATGTTGCCCCCACACTATATTAGAAGTCAGTTTAAAGTTTTAGGTAATTGCTGTGCAGTACTGCAATAAAACTGAATTACTGTTTTAATCCAAGTGAACTACTAAAACACATTCAGTATAATTGCCTGGTATGTCTGGAATCACTGCTACACACACTGTGCTCATCAGCAACTATAGCAACCAATGTTTCTGTGTTGACTGTCAACTTAAAGTTTACAGTTTACGCAAATCAAGGGTTTCCCTGCAATGTGCTTTATTTTCCTCTTAATACCCTCTCATTTCCAACCTGGGATGTTGTAGGCAAAACCTGTCATTTTGTCACAGGGAAGGAAATGCCTGTTTAATTATGAGAAAAGACCCTTATTTTCGTAAGAACTTTACAAGAGTTCTCTTTGAGGAAAGTGGGGATACATTATAAATTATTGGATCAAATTATACAGCTCTAATCCATGAGTGCAACTTTTCTCTCCAGGGTATTTTATCCTTACTGTGCCCATTTCCCACAAAGATGATGTAATTATAGGGGCTAAAACAAACATACAAAAAAACGGTTATAACCACCAGAAAGACAGTTTTTAGTCTGTTAGGGCCTTCCCGTACCTAACAACAGAGCAGGAAGATACGGTAGCACCACCTTGTGTTGTGGCACGGTCAAAAGTTAAAAGGTTTGAAATTAATTGTGGCCCTACAAATTGTAATGTTTACAAGAAAACAAATGTTACATACAGAAGACATGAAACAATAAGCTTCAAAATACACTATATTTTTTTTCCATAATATAAAAGCAGCTATGGCATTACATAATGGCCTCGGGACAACTTTTGACGCTTGAGGATTTTATAGACCCAGTGATGAAACAGGGTGGAAAAAGAGCATTCCCTTGGCCTTTGTGTCCCACACAAAAAGTAAGAGCAGAATGGCTTGTGTTGGCAATGCCTCAAGCCAAAAGCAGCCAGACACTGACTTGTTTTGGCATAATTAGAACCTGCTGTAGATGCCTAAGGTATTACCTCACTGAAAAAAAATGTGGCTTCCCCAGCTAACAGCCCCGGATGGCTGGACCTGGAACCGTTTTCACTACTGATCAATGGAGAGCAGCACTTATTGCCACTGTTTGTGCAATATGTCCATGTCGACTTTGGGGTTATTTCATTTTTATGCATGAAATTAAATATTGTGTAGTTAATAAAGGCTTTACAAACAAATAAAATATATCTTTTTCTTGGTGAACTTTATTTTAGTGTTATTTACACTCACACTTTACAAGACTGCCAGTGAAATATGCTTTAGGCTACAGGTTGAGTAATGACAACAAATGAATCCTTTAACATTCAATAAACAATATGAAAAGTGACATATCTGCTCATGTCCCATTTTGTTGTGGCTTGGGCTGAAATGTCTGTGAACGTCTTCAGCAGCAAAACATCAGCACAAAGCCATGTAGAATTATGTGAGGGACAGCTTGGGGCTCAAGGCTGCCTGCAATCTAAACTTAAGGTCATTCCTCTGCCGCTCAACCAATTATCATCACACACACACAGCTCTGCAGAGTCTCAGTCAGGCACTTGAGCTAAATTGTTCCAGGACATCCTCCTGTGCGTCTGCACTGGAAAACATGTGCTGCCGTCAACTGACATCTTTTCGCTAGCATAGCCAATCACACAAGGGCGTGAGGGATTAATTGTGAACATACCACATTCAGTAAATTGTAGATAGGTGCTCAATGGAAAGTTGTGAGGAAAATCTTGCCATTTCCTTCCTTTTTTTCTCCCTTTAATTATTATTTGAACTTAATTCCATGACACATCACTGTGAGTAAATCTCAAAACACATTTTAATAATTTTCATATCTCAGAGGAAATGCGTAATCACTGCCTGATATTTTCTCAGGGATACTTTCACTGTCTGAGACATGGTGTCATTAACATCAGGCACATATTTGTTGACGCTGTTTGGTGGGGTGAGTCATGTCATGACTTGTCTGTATGTATGTTCTGTAACCCCCCGGTCCCTGCAGAGAATCTCATTACAAGCAAAATGGTGTTGGGGTGGGGGTGGGGGGGGCGTGTGTGTTGGACTCAGTGAGAGGAAGAATCCAAATATGTCACAGCAGACCAAACCAAGTCAGAGAGTTTGCACAGTGAATGCAATATCAGTGATCAAATGTTTTGTTCGTTTGGTAAATTTAGCCTTTTTTATTAAATCAATATCATGAGTTGGTTTAGTACCTAAAGTAGTAAAAGGTGTATAAAAAATGTAATTTAAAGATACATTTACGAGTATGGCTTTACAGTACATATACGACAGGTTTATTGCATACAATTTAGTTTAAAAAAGACTGACGTGTTTTCAAAGTCCCCGGACAGACCATGTCTTTTTTGATTTATGGAAAGGAAATAGTCTCTTTGTCTTTGCGGGTGGGCTTGAAAACTCCACCTCCCTCCACACTCTGGAGTCAACCTTGTGTAAGCAGCAGTATATAAACCCAAATCACAAATGGACACAACCTCGACTTGTAGGATGCAAGTGTTAGATTACAGCTTGGTCACTGTGGTGAAATAGTCCCATATGTAGCTTCAGTTTTAAGGGCGAGAAGAAGGTATTTGATCATTTGAAATACTCTGTGGAGGAAGGCCTGCTCTTTGCACTTGATTAAAAGCACATAGAGGACCGAATGTCTCGATCTTTGGGAAGGAAAGAAAAGCTGGGTTGAATCCAAGTAAAAACAAATTCTCAAAGAAAGAAAAAAATCTGACAGAAACTTTAAATGATGCGTAAGACCAAAGGTGTTCAGCTGATCTGAAGGAGTACAGTGTGAACTGATATATGAAGGTAATAATACTGAACATGGTGTCAGCTGAACAATCACTTCTCTGGTTCTCACAACCTTTTCAATAGGCCGTAAAAATGCTGGATGTTTCCCATGAATTTATATATAATCGAGTGTGGATTGTACCTCTCAAAAGACTTGAAGGAGAATGTATAAACCCCAGGTGAGCACATATAAAAACCACAACAAAATCACAACATATGACGTTGGAGATTTAATACCTTTAGATGATGCATGCAAAAAAAATGTCATGATACTGCACATTGGGCATATAAAACTAAAATCGACAAGGAAGAACATTGATAGGGTTTATTGTAGGGAACAAAAATTATTATTATAGTACAAAATGCTTATGATTTTAGCAAGTCTACAATTATCAATGTTTAAAAATGAAAAAGACCAATTAAAGTTTGCAACTTTGATGCCTGTCTCTGCATTTGTTGCATTGTCATGTATTAATATTGTTTTATGAATAGTGAATTGTAATGTCTCATATCCAAGAGTTAGGAAAACTGAAATGTTTTACTTTTTGTCTATTTTTCGTTAATCTTAAATATCGCTGGAAAACAAAAGTGTGAGTATGAAATTTATAAATGACAGCTTTGAGGAATATTAGGTGTAAAAAAAGGTATGTGGAAAGATGTTGCATGAACATGACATATTCCCCTAATTGTCACAGGATATTTTTTAGGGTAACAAATACAGAAAGAACTCCTCATTCTTTGTCGTCTGTTTTTTTCTATTTGATTTTATATGTTTAATGAAGAACCTAGTTCTTGATTTCTTCTGTTCCATGTATTAATAATCAGTGGAATGTTTATATCTACACTAAAAATAATAGGCAAACATCCTATATAGCAAGCTGAAAACCCATATAATTTGATGTGTAACTGTAATGTGCGGGCACATCTCATGTGATACATATATAATAAATCCAAGTTACATACACAAACAGTTCAGGCAATTAGAACTGACTGTACACCACCAAATGATTTTAAAACTGTTTGAAGTGAAATAGTGGTGTACTGTCGCTTTTAAAGTAATGCTCTCAAAGGAGATTTTTAATAAATCCAACCGTTTATAAGGAATGCATGAGTAGACTATAATTGCTTATTGAATATCATTTTCTGACCAATTATTGGTAAATACCAGGTAATTCCAGGGTCCGTGTTCATTTTTTTTTTCACAGTACAGCCTGCACTTTATTAAAAGGGAATCTTTCATTACTTGTCTTCCTGTTTTCGTATACTAGCAAAGTTTAACGACTTACCCTCTAATTTGGAGATCAAAGCTTACCACTAATGAAAGAAAACTACATATCACATAGGTCTCCTGTAAGTCATGAAAGCCAAGAAGAGGGTAGCAAGTGACTCATTTTGTTATTTATATTTTACCAGAATGGAAGAAACATGCTGTAATAGACCCACTTTAAACAAGCATGGATATATGCAGAAAATTAGCACAGCAAAGTGATTTACAACCACATTTACTCATAGAATGTGGATTTCCTTTTGTCACTTAAGAGTTAATAAACACATCTGTGAAACAAGCTTCGTAGCATTTATTTAGTTGACATTTGTTGTCCGGCCTCCAGCTCAGTGAGTGTTTTGTACTTGTTACAAACATGACAATCATTGCCATAATTCAAGGAGGTCTGAAAACTAAAAATAAAATTCCAATCATTGTAAAAATGGCCCATTAACTAAACCCGTCAGTGGTAAGAACAGCCTTGATGAACATGGCACAAATAAGGCATCCTGTTTTGAAAAGAGATGGTGAATACACCCAAATGCAGGCTCAGACTTGGAGGCAGGTGTATGATGGTAATAAGACTTTTACAAGTGAAACAAATAAGGAGAACTTGGCAGTTTTAGAAATGCAGTTTGTCGGAGCCAAGTTTAAGTCATTGCCAGTCATCAGGATAAAAAGATGTTAAATACCTTTCCACACCAACTTTAGTTTTGAAATTAAATGACTTTGTATATTTAATTATATCACCTATAGACATGCTGTCCCGAGCCCATTATGTACACAACTGTACTGTTAGCATCCAGTGGCGGCAAATTTACTTTTTTGTATGATAAATACCATCTCAGTTTATCAAATCATCAATATCAACTTTTAACTTCAGGAAAACTAAAGTGAAATTTCCTGGTGTTGGTAATATATTTAGAGCTAGGATGTGACATTAAATGAATTGTTGGTCAACAATGACCAATTTAAAAGACACAAAGCCAAAGCATAAATATCTGTTAATCGCTGGTAAAGTTTTACTGTCAGACAATGTAAAACATCAGACCCAGACTGGTTTTGTTCTTTGACTAAAGTTTGTTTCTGTCTCAGAAGAAAAGTATGTAGAAATTCAGTGTTTCGGACTCTCACAACATTGGTCTACCACAGGTGCAAGATTTCCACACCAATTAGCGAGGGCTCCACCCACAAATTTTCCACCAAAACAAACTGGGAACATATAAAATCGCTCTTAAACATGGGAGTGATTGTCTTTGATATTCAATATGCTTTAATTGAGACCAGGCTGCCGAATTACAGAGCTCTGTTTTGACGGCTCCATGGTTTCCATCAGTAGAAGGGGATTCCTGAGTGATATCTTGGGGAACACTTTCCTTTAGAGGAAAACCAACCAAGGCAGCACGTCATTGTTTTGCACTGACTTTATGGTCATTGCTGTACCTGTAATGGTTAGGTGGCCAAAGGTTCGCACTCCTGTCTGCTACTCACATTCTGTCGATAAATTCAGAATCCACTTCATATATATGGCAGGGCTGGATAAACATCTGGTAATCTTTGTTTCAGATTCTCAATAGCTCACCAGGCTATGGTCTAGCTGTGTGTACTCAGTCTTCTCCAATTACATAGTTGCTGGCTGCTCCCCTGAGGTTACGTGAATAAACCATTTGGGATTGCGGAAGGAGTTTCCACAGAATAGGTGTTGTCCCCAAATTCCTTGTAGTTATGGAAATAAACCCACAAAAAGGAAAGTACTAAAAAACCTACAAATCAAAAAAAAGAGAAAAGAATGGGCTTAAGAGCTCAACATTTAGTGTTTTTAAATAGGGAGTATTGTGGCCATTGTTAACAAGTTTTCATAAAATTCTGATAAAATAGGAAAAAGATGTGGGCAAATCTTGACACAGACGTTCAAAGGAAAAATAAAACAGTTGGACTGTCTAAGACATGGACACGTTTCTGAGCCAAGATCACAACAGAAGTTTTACTTTATTCCTACATCAAACTCACTCCCAAACCAAAGATCATTACCATTATTCTTTCCATTCCTAGTTCCATTGACTTCAAAAGTCACAGTCCATGGTATTAGACTGGAGGTTTTCCTTTGGACGTTCTCAAAAGAAAATGATTTCAGTCTGAAGTCGATGGTCCACACCCTCATTAAAGATACAGTCTATTGTCCTGGCATGGTTTCACCCACTTTGTCAGACATCCTGCAAAGCACATGTTGATGCTTTTTGCATTCATACACTGAAGCATGTTTATAATAAACCATTAGGTCCCCTTTGACAAGCCTGTCCTTTCAATGCTGGCAGAGAGCCAGGCCGGTCTGCCAATCCAAGTTCCTTGAGTCCCACCCAGACACTGCATGTGCCTCCATTCTGCTGAAATGTAAACCCCATATTCAAGGTATGTTTGTTATGGTTGCAGTGGTGGCCCTCAAGGAAAAAAAAAACAACATACACATCTACAGTACAAGAGCGGGTCAATCATTCAACAACAATCTGTTTGGTCAGCTGCAATGACATCACTAGGTGGTCAAACACAAAGATTTGCAGAAGTGATAATTAAGATTATTTAACGGTCACTCACCTCGTAAGGGTTCTCGATGAGGCTCTCATTTCCTAACACACATCGACATTTAAAAACGGAGATTTAAGTCAAGTACCTTTAAGTATGTTTAAGCAGAGTCTGACCCTGACCCAGATGAACTGGGCTATTATTACTGTTTTATTATGAAACCGCTATTAAAGAGAAGGGCCTGCTATGAGCGTCTCTTTTAATCACCCAGGCACAGCATAAACAATAGTTTAAACTAAACACTAGCATTGCACTTGAGATCACTGGCCTGCCACACTAATGACTATTTACTTACTAGAGAAAAAAATAAGCAAGAAGACCTATTTTTATCCTGCAAAAAAACCACAATGTCAGCCCCAAGTGAGGTGATGGGGGGACTCATCCTTAACTTTAATCAAACTTCCAGTCCTGCAGGCTGCACGCTGGTGCAACAACCTTTGCTTGATTAAATTTTTCCTGTTTTCTTATCAGTTCATGTTACTCCAGTGTTACTGCAACATAGCAGCATCCAAAAGATATTAGTAAAAAATGTAACTCTATGGCCAAATAGCTGGAGTTCCTGCAGTGTGGCAACTGTCAGGTGGGTAATTTATTGTGGGAGCTAAGTGTTTCCATTTGGAGTAAGAGCCACTAAAAACACACTTGCAAAGGTTTTCTGGGGGGCCAGCTTGTGAACGTACTGATGCTGTGTGAGCAGGCTGATGGCCTGACAACCTGTTTGGGGGTTGGTGTATGAGCTTTTGATTAATACAGAACCTTAGTCATCACAAAAAGAAGCCCTCAAACTCATGAAAGCTACATTTCTGCTTAGTTGAATTCTACTTCATTTTAAACAGAAAAGTGAGGTGCATTTTTTTAGAAGTAGTTTCAAGAGAAAATAAACAAAACTTGGAAGGAAATTTTGTTTGTGTCTGTGTTACTCTAAGCAGAGCCAAACAGTTTTTTATAAAGAAACATAAATTGTACAGTATGATAACTAATGTGTAGTTCACATGATCATAATTAAAATTTGATATAACTGGTACTAAAAAAATACAATATTCTAGTTGATGCTTAAATTATGAGTATATGTTCACCACACAAAAATCTTTAAATTAAAAAGAAAAAATAAATAAATATTGCACTCACTATTAACTTGCTACTGCCCTCTAGTGAATCATTAAAAAACACACATTTGCCCCGCATAGGAATAAATTGCTTGTATAAGCAAAGTAAATAAAAACCTTTAATGTAAATTTATATACATAAAGAGCAAAAACATCCAAAATAATATTGTTCTCCAGCACCTGATCAACCCGCAGTTTATTGTTCCCATACAGCAAAAGGAAGCCCCCTCTGCAGAGTTCAGGTAGGTTATGATGTCGAATTTCACCTTTTTAGAGACAAATACTACTGTGCAAAACTGCAGCCAAGTTTAGTTTGGCTGCTTAAATGCGAACTCCGTCACACAAAAATGGGAAAGGTTTCTGAAACAAAAGCCAGAAAACCAAAAACCAAGCGACTGAAAAAACCAAAGAAAAACATAACATGCAACAGCAGCACATGATATCAGCATGCAGCTCAGCATCTGGGAAAGTACCATAACAGCCATGCAGAGCGTATTTACAAACCGATAATGCCAAAATGACAAAAAAACAATTTATTTTTACTGGAAATGATCAAATACACTGGAATATTGTTTATCTTGTGCCTATGTTATAACGCCTCTTATCCTGAGAAATTGCTGATGTTGTCGTTGAGCTTCTTTGCAGTTTTTGTTTGAGGCTACATTTACACCCCCTGGTAAGACTCAGTCACCTTCCTTCCAGAAACAAAATCTCCCAGTCCTAACATTAACCAGAAAAAAAATGTTTCCTGAAACCAGAAACTCCCTCAGCAAAAGAAAACCCAGCAGCACCTGCAATAGTAAGAGTCTGTCCAGGCCATGAGTCAAAAATCAGGATGTTAAATCAGACGCAGTCAAACAGCGCAGCTGAAGTGAGATTTTCTTAATAATTATTCAGTAATGTATGCTATGTCTGTCTTCAGCAACATGTACTCATGTATTCATGTGTAAAACTAAACTTTTTTTTTCTAAATGCACGGTACAATGACAAATGAAAAAAAAAAGTTAAAAAGCTTGAATTTTGAACATGGATGACAAGACAAAGCTTGTTTTTTTTCATGTTTGAGAGTGCAGTGCAACCCGTGCGCCCCTGTTTACCCACAGACTTCTTTTTCCTGCAAGAGTTGATTGATTGACCATCAGTAGAGACACGCTTTGTAAATGAAAGCGCTCACCACAGAACTATCACATAAACAGACTTGGAAGTCAAGGCCAACAAAATCCTGTGTCTCCATACCATCCGTTTGGAAGGCAAAGCCGGATCTCATGTATCTGTGGTCAGACAAGACCGCCACCACTTCCTCATATTGCAAGGCTCCTTCAAAACCACGCCAATGTGTACTCCATTTCCTTAGCCACTCCCCTTTTTTTAAAAATGCTTTGGACTTCACATAACCATGTGTTGTGCTTCTGAAGTTTGGAACGTCAAAACATTTGAAACATGTTTCACATTTGTTGAGTTTTCCAGCATCAGGGGTACAAGAACACTGATACTAGCTTCCACAGAGAATCAACCAAGCTTTTGTTTTTATGTTGATTACAACACAGTTTTATGACTTTTGATTTTTGCATTTGGTAAACTATCATGTTGACTCTGTTTACAGACAGACATAAACACCTGTTAAAGTAGTTAAAACTATATTTAAGGTAAATCCTGCTACAGTAGATGTTACCACAGCCATATTTTGCCATGCTAGCAAATTGAAAACACCACCAGCAAGGCTGTAGCAGCTGGTAAAAATAGTAAAACAGACCATCTGGATTATATCTCAGACTAGATCATATTAAATACAATGTTGCACATTTATAGATTAGATAAACATACTTCATACTGAGACTTAAATAAGAAACACAGTGGGTGTAAAGCAGGTAGAAACCGCAGGTTAACTGACATGACATTCATTTAGAAAATAATCTAATTTATATTTGACATTTGCTTCACTTTTGCTCATTTTGGGACTGTATCTTGCATGAATGCAAATTATTGATATGATCCGAACAAAATGTAGTTGTGTACAGACATGTACAGCAGTACTCAAAGCAGCTTTTATGGTCATTTCTACTACTAACATTTCCCACCAACGGCATATCATGCTTAATGTATCCAAACAGGACAGAACTCTGCAGGGAATCTGGCCCCTTTTAATTACCTTTCATGATTGAAAATGCTGCGGTCTTCAATCCTGAGCTTATTTTAAATTCTATCAAATAAAAAAAAAACACCAATACATCTAATTGTATCGTTTTATTGCACATGTTGGGATGTTACAAATTTAAAATACTAACAACCTGTTGTTAAAAAAGCTTTTCTTCAGTGGAATATTAGAATTAAATAAGTGGATTTTCCCTTTTTAAAAACTCAAATTTGTTAACAGCCAAGCACATACAGAATAATTTACAGCATAAATAAATAGAGATCTTTTTGGAGATTGGTACAGGTGCTTAATATACTAAATGCACTGGTTTTTAAACAATTTCAGGCGTGCTTTATTCAGTCTTAAATCAACACCAAGTAGTTTCCCCACACTACATTAAGACACACACACACACACACACACACACACACACACACACACACACACACACACACACACACACACACACACAC
>JAVKLF010000064.1:6577422-6588003 GCA_034783495.1 Millerichthys robustus | reverse complement strand
ACACACACACACACACACACACACACACACACACACACACACACACACACACACACACACACACACACACACATGCGCTCTCCCTGTTCTAACTAATAGAATTGAAGGCAAATGGATTCTGTTAAGATTTTTTAAAACGTTCTGCTTCTCAAGATTTACTATAAGCTCGGTGAGTTGTAGCCTAATGGTCGTGGAGCAAAAGACCTTCAATAATTAAAAAAGTAACTCGACTTACATTTGATTATCATGACCTGGATAACAGACTTTTTACCCTAAAATATCTTTCTAGCTAGAAAATTTTATTTAAACGGATGCAACAAAAAAGCCCTGGTCTCAGTAAAATTAAAGGGTAGGTCCAAAGCCTGAATGTATCACTTGGCCAAGACTTCATGGAAGAAGAGATGGTTTATCTCAATGAAACTTTTCTGGTAAAATAAAGGTCACATATTGGCTAATTTACATCTTCATACAACCCAATAAAACAACAGAATTATAATAAGTGTGACTTATTTACAATAACAGAACATTAATAGACTAACATCTTTTAACAAGTTAGAGGAAGCAGATTATGTATTGTTAAAGTGAAGGTGTGCTTTTTCTGTAAGACTAACTTAGTTTCTTATATAGTCTTAAACTGTAGCTACATGAAGACTCCTATGAATAGTTTTATTGACGCTGTAATTACCAGTTACCATAGTAACACATGCAACATTAAGCCACAGACAAACCAGAGGATAAGAGACAGATACAATTAGAAATGTTACGCTGAGACAAAGATTTTACTGCTATGTTAGTGTTATTTGTCAGTTTGTTACTTTTAACTTTTTAGAATGCTTATTTTATCTTCCCTAATTAAAGGGTTGCTGTCCTGCATGTTTTACTTGTTTCCCTGCTCCAACACACCTGCTTCAGTGATTGAATTACCTCTTCAAGTAATTCAGAAGCCTGTTGATCACCCATTCATTCAAATCAGATGTATCAGAGAATAGAAATCTTTAACACATGCAGTATAGAGGCCCTGGAGGACCAGGATTGGACATACTTGTTTTAAAAGGAAAACGATGGCCACAGTTCAAGACATACAGGTGTTACACCATTTTCAAGAAACTGAAAACAAAAAAAAAAATCTAATGGAAAAAGTCAGAGTCCTTCATGATTCTGCACAAGTCCCATGTGGACCATGATGAAGCACAGAGTGACATGCATTTCCTGTGGTGTCAGGATTACAGCAGTCTTTTCATACGGTTTGTGTGCTTTCCTATCTGCATGGTGGTTCTGTCCGTTGTGTTCGTCAGGACGTCCAGAACATCGTCTTGCCGCTCCAGCTCTGACTCCGCCTCCAGCGCAAGATGCTTTAGCTGTAACAGCATCTGCTCACAAACATAACACAATACAAAAAAAACCACATCCATTAGTTTAAATTGTTACACTAAACCCTAGAAAAGAGGTGTAGCTAGGCAACGACACAAACATAAAAATGATTAATTAACAAAACTTCACCACAGCGGTGAGCGATTTCAGGGTGAAACATGTGGCCCATATGCTGAGGAGGTACACAGTTTGCATCATTCTGTTGAAATGTGTATAGGTTAGTAAAATAGAGAAACAGAACCAGTTTAAAACACACCTTTATTTTGCATTTTACACACAAAACCAATGTTCCACTGCTGCTGGTTAATGTCTGCAGATAAGTGATGCAATGTATAGAAGATGTGATAATACATAAAATATTCAGGAAATGAAACTTGAGAAAACAACAAGAAGTGTGTCTTTGCTTCCCCCGGGATCACTGACAAACAATACAGCTTTTTTCTGGTGGGTTTAGAGAATATTGTGACTCTATGTTCATGGTCTAACAACCATGGTTGTTATGGTTAATGTGACAGCTTAAACACACTGCACTAGGCCAAGCAAAACCTAATAAATCTCACTTCAAACTCCACCACCCAGGTTTCTGAACTAGCCTTTCGCCAAACACACTCATACAAACTGTGCTCACACAGCAGCTGACATTATGTCAGGTTTCACTGGTTGCTTTCTGTGGACATTTCAGCTGAGCATGTAAACAGCCAGCAGCAGTTTGAAAACCAGATAGCGTCAATACAGACCAAAAAAAAACGGCAATTGCTTTCACTCATGCTGCTCTGTGACTTCACAATTTAAACTGGGACGACAGGACAGAGTTACACACAACAGTTCAATGGGGCTCTAATGTGTCTGGGGGAAAAAATGTCCCAGAAATTAATAGTGTTAGCTGTTGCTTACACAATGATAAGAGATTTTAAATTGTGCAGAATCCCCTAAAGTTTGGCTACAGCAAGCAGAATACTGTTAGTAAGTCTGTTTTCCACACCTAGAGCAAGATGGATTTCTTCACAGTTACTTATTTGCTCAATAAATGTTCAGCAAAGTGACATGTTTGAACTTCATTTGCTTATTGTTTTAATGACTATTAAATATATAATATGACTGTTTTAAGCCATTCATTTGTCTCAGTCTTGTATATGATGCAAGCTCAGTATAGTAGAAGCAAAGGCAGCTTACTGAAAGTTGACAAAAATAAAAATATATAAGGTCCAAATAAAGTCAAAGAAAGAGTCATAAAATGTAAAATAAAAAAGTGCTTGAATCATGTGCTTGAATTTGCGTCACTGTTTAGGTCGCGCCACCACGGACCATGTCTGTAACAGCTCTCAGCTCAGAGATTCAGAGTGGAAAGGTCTGACCAAGTAACTGTCCGTGTTTCTTTTCCTCTCTTAAAGCCAGAATAGACTTTGGTTTGTGGTCTCACTGAATAACATTTTAATCACACAGAAAATATAGATTTTTTTAAATCATTATTGGTAATTGTGGTTCCGAAATGGAAATATCAAAATACATGTTGCAGCAACTTTAGGTTTGTTGACAATAACAGTTTGAAACAAACATTGTTTGAGATGATCTGCAGCAGGCATGTGCAGGCTGTGTATTTCTGCCACCTGTCTTGTGTTTATGCATGTGAAACTTCTTAATGCCTCATTAGATTCGCTATATTTTTAAACCGGCTATGGAAATCCAAGTTTCTCACCTGCTTGAGTTCCTGGGCCTCAGCCTGACTGACAGACGGTTGGAGTACTTGCACCTGCAACTGGGACAGCTCTCCTGCTGGGACCTCCAGTGGGAGCTCAGTCTCTTGGCCCGTCCGCAGCGAACCTGATTCCATGGGTGGAGATGGTGAAAAAGAGCAGAGTGCATACAGTACGTTGTTTATAAGGAAACCAGACAGTAAACTCAAAATACAGCAACTGAGGCAATCAGGGTGAAGTGACTCATCAAAATACATGTCTGCTGAAGAGAAACACCAATAACCATGATGAAATGTTTTTACATGTGGTAGCACTTATAAACATTGTGAGCTGACTACGTAGTTCTTTACTGCCACTCAGTGGTCAAATTTAGACCATGCATAGAAACAAGAGTATAATAACAGAATCTTTATTCATCTGATCCATTCCTTACCCTCATCCCAGTTTCTCTCTTCTTTGTCACAAGGAGATGAAAGTGGAGTTGTTTTGAAAGCTGTGTAGTCACTTGTAAACTTCATCTTCTTCTTATATTGCACCTCCAACACAGACATCGCAACCGGCATCTTTGCAGAAAGAAACTTATAGCATATATCTGGCTTCCCAATGAACCGCTGTCTAACTGTGATCTCGTAGGGACTGTGCACCCTGATTTCGTCAATTTCATTCCGTTCAAATCGGTGAAGAAGTTGGCAGTTTGTGTCTCGCACCTCCAGTGAGGATACTAGCACCAGCAAACATCCAGGCTTCAAGTCTGAGTCCCCACCTTTGGACACCACCACTGGAATGCTTGTGATCACCTTGTTTCGACTGGAACTCTTGCCCACTGAGAGGGCAGCGGCAGCCCTGGCTGCATCTTCAGCCTTGGCCTCTTGCTGAATTTTCCAGGGGAGTTTGCCAAAGGGCCACCAGGAGGGAGACTCAAGTTCTGACAGAAGTCTGTAAAACAGAATAGCCAGGAACTATTGTTTTTTTTTTTACTGATCTTTAGATAAATAATTCATGCAGCTCAATATAGACAAGACAATTTCAGAATACTTACTTATCAGCCACACCCAGATCAGAGTCAATCTTCTCCAATCCCTGCATCATGTTGTCAAACTGCTCTCCCTGGTGGCTGAGAACCCTGCCGGTGTCTTCCAGTCTTCTCTGGGCCCCTGCCACCAAGCTGATCAACTCTTTCCCCTTAGAAGGCTGACACTCAGCCCCTCGAGCCTCTGAGGTGGGAGACAGAAGGCGCTCTCGCCAGAAATGCTCCAACACATTATAAACCACCACCCGGTTGGGCTTGAGGGAACCAAACCAGTGCTTGATGTTGCCCTCCTCCAGCACAGTGAGAGTACTGAAGATGAAACTGGAAGACTCCATCTTGATTTCCATGATACGGGACAGGCAGAAGCTGGCGAGACACTCCTTGCTCTGGCTTGAGACAAAGCGCACCATGGTCCTGGTGAGGGACAGGGTTCCACTCTCCCATCGCTTCTCAGTGTTGATGTAATAGGAGCCAGGCCAGCTGTGGATGGAAATGTCCCGGCTCATCTTAAAAAAATAAAATATTTTTTTTACTGATAATATTGGGTATTAACACAGTTACATAATGACTGATTAATCTGTGTGCCCTGATCGTGAACATACTTTCTTCAGAGTAAATCCAGGCAGCAGATGAGCTCAATGTGGTGTTCAGTCGGCTGAAGCGCTTTGCTCGCATCACAAACGCATTTTCACAAGTTTATAATCCAATCATTTGCGCCTTCCTGTTCCTATAAATAATAATGCTATTTATATGCTTCCCACAGCACAACAACGAACTGAGTATAACGTTACCTTCTTGGTAAATGAGATGTTTATTACGGACGTGACGTCACATTGGAGGATACGCAGACAAAGCTACGAACCTGCCATAAACAATGGTTAAATCTGTGGGCAGTCAGACGGCAGGAGTGCGCAGACAATCGTAATTAAGTTCGTCGAACATGAAGTTAAATAGCTGTATAAATATAAAATTTGCTATGAATGTTATGTGATAATCTACGTGTGTGTTTCCGCAAGAGCTGTTTCAATTCCGAAAGAAAACTGTTTCCGGACACTAACCAGTGTTGCGCCGAAGTAATTGTACCTAAAATAAATTGTTCCCCCGGACTCGGGAGCGCGCACAAAACATGAAAACCGGATACAAATTAGCTCAATAGAATAATTTGTTTATTCTGTTTAACAAAAGATCAACGATAAAATGACACTCATACAGTAAATTAAAACGTGTAATTATTTTGAGGTGTATACTATAATTCCGCTGTTTTTGCTTTGTACATGCTCCCGAGACAGCGGGAACTGCAGGGATAATTACTCAGCTCAACACCAGCTCACGTCACTGGTACGGATGTATTTACTGTCCGACTGGAAAATTATAACGGTTAACGCAAAACACTTAAACGAAAAAGGTTTGAGGGAAATTTATAATCGTTACAGAGGGCAGTGGTTTAGTAAATAATTAAAAGGTAAACGTAATGTTAACGTCAAATGAATAAAAATGCTAACTCGTGTAGCAATAACATAAATGGAAATAATCACGGCACCGTGTTCGCATCATATAGGAACCATATTTAGTTCTTAGCAGTTATGACGAGCTGTTTTCGTGATAGAAAAATATATTCATATATAGTTAAATTTGAAATGTACTTCGACTGAAAATGAATGTAAGCGTATAGTGATGCCAATTTAATCTCACCGCTTGTCTTTCCTGCACTTTCCGTGCTGTTCAAGCCGTGACAGTAAAGCTTGCTAACCAGCTAGCCGAGGTCCTATTTCCCATCATGGACAGGGAGGCATACCGCAACTGCTGCAGCTTGGTCAAAATACCAAGTCAGTCCTATGAGCAGTTCTGGTCTTCACATTTTGTTGACTATATCGACAAGGACCTGAGCTATTCAAAATTTTTCAAGAAATACTTGCTACCTAATCACCCTTGTATGTTTTCGAGAAGGTTCACAGAGGAGTGGAAGTGCAGAAAACAATGGGTGACAGAGGAGGGCAAACCTAATTTTCAAAAGCTGCTGCAAGACTTTGGTAAATTAATGTCTTATGTAACAGTATGCAGTGACTGCTGTTATTTTATCTTAAAAATGATTGTTTGTTTGTTTGTTTTATTTAATCCGAGACGAGACTCCAGTCCCAGTTGCAAACTGCAATGCAAAGGAATACAATGCCAACCCTAAACAAGTAATGCCATTTAAAGAATTCATACATTACTGGAAGGAATACATCCAAAATGGACACTCATCACCTAAAGGATGCCTCTATCTCAAAGACTGGCATATGTCAAGGTATTTTTTAATGGAGAAAAATATTTGTGTTGTGCACAAGAGATAAAAATAATACATTATGATGAATATGTCAAGGATGAAGTAGTAACAAATTACATATCTAAATTGCATGTCAGTCACATTAGAAATAAAAAAATGCACTTTTTCAATGCATTGCAATCTTTCTGTTACTTATCAGGGACTTTCCAGAACACAATGTTTACATCACGCCAGTCTTCTTTTCATCTGACTGGCTTAATGAATATTGGGATGCAATTGAAGTGGATGACTACCGGTTTGTCTACATGGGACCCAAAGGCTCTTGGTATGAAAAAGTGAATCTATATTACTAAATACCTATCTTGTTACATATTTTTTTATACATTCTAATGATTCTTTATTGTATTTAGGACTCCATTCCATGCTGATGTGTTCCGCTCCTATAGCTGGTCTGCAAACATCTGTGGCAGGAAGAAGTGGCTGCTTTATCCTCCGGGTCAGGAGGACTTTTTACGAGACACTCACGGTAACCTCCCTTATGACGTTACATCAGCTGAGCTTCAAGATAGAAGTCTTTTCCCACAGTTTGAAGACGCATGCCAACCCCTTGAAATTATTCAAGAGGCAGGTGAAACCATTTTTGTGCCAAGTGGCTGGCACCATCAAGTTTATAATCTGGTGAGAACTGGCAAGTTGAGCTGGAGCAAATGTGTCTGCTAATTTAGACTGTTTATATATCAGAGTTTTAGTGGTGAGTTTGTAATCCTGTTTTTTCCCCCTTAGGAGGACACAATTTCTATTAATCACAATTGGCTGAATGGCTGCAACATTGACATCATGTGGCAATTCTTACAGAATGAGCTGTCATCTGTTCAAAAAGAGATAGATGAATGGAAAAACACAATGGATTCATGGCATCAGCACTGTCAGGTACTGTGCACATGAAATCATTCACTCAGCATGTGTTTTAGGAACATTTTGCTGCAAGAAGTCTGTGCAATGTAGTCAATTTTAGTTTGTTTTTTTTTCAGGTCATCATGAAAGCATGCTCTGGTATTGATTACGGGGAATTTGCCTCGTTCTTGAAAATTATCGCTGAAAATCGGATGGCTTTTTTGAACGCATGTTTTTCCGGCGAATCCTCAGATTACTCACGACATATCTCAGAAACTTTGACCACACTTGGACCTTACCACGCGGCCTTTGACCTTCAAAGAGTGGCTCATGTTATTGAATGCCTCCTGTGCAATGAGGACTTCAAGCGGCTTGATCATTCGACGTCGTCTTTGCAGCCAGAGACCTTGTTGCTGCAAATCAGGGACACGATACAGTCCACAAGAGGGCAGCATCTCCTTTATCAGGAATAATGTGTCCACCATCTCTGCAGTGTTTTCACCTGAGAATAGCTTGAATGAGAAGTGACAAGTTAAGTGTGAAGACTATGATCAAAGCTTGAGATTTTTTTTGCACTCTAAAATTCTGCTTTTGAATATATTGTGGGGTTTTTTTGCAATGCAAACAAATGCATACATTAAATCTAAAAAGAATTATATATCTAAATCATTTTTTATGTTGCAATTTCTTGTGTATTTTGAGTAACCACAAATGCCACTTAATGGTTGGTATATCCTTTAATAAATTTATGTGATAAAGCATAGCTTGGTTATAAATAACATAGAAAAAAAAATCACACTAATATAGGTTGTAGTGCAGACAAAACATCTGTAAAGAAATGGCAGTGTAAAATACTGTACTTCGGAATTCTGCCCATCAAAAAGCTGCACGATGTGATGCATGTCACATTTCAAAGAGTTTTGAAACACCCTATCTTCAGTTAATTTTTGCATCCTTAGGCCACCAGTCTGGCACAGAGGCTTCAAGTGTCACTGTGTTGTTGTCAGAAGATTTGAGCGTCAACACTTCTTTGGCATGGGCCGTGCGAATTAGGCTGAGACCCAGCTCACCAAGCCCCGCTCTGTGCTTCCCAGCTGGCTTGCCTGACTGCGTCTGCAAGGCGGCTCCCTCCTCGTGTTGTCGGACTGCAGATGACAGTCGTACTGGCATGAGGCGTTTTCGAATCACCCCAGTGTGATGAGTCCTGGCTGTGAGCTCCTGGCCAATGTAACAGCCCTTGCTAAAGCTAATACCCTGCATGTAGACAAGGTTTGACTCCAGTGGTAGTGCTACTCCAGGAGGAAGGTCCTTCACTCCCTCAGGAAGTCCTAGACAATGACAGCAGGGAAAACAAACAAAATGTGTCACAACATTTCTAGTACACATTCAAACATATCCACACTTTCCAAACCATTTACACTTATCAAATAAAAACTCTTCTGTTAGTAACTGGTCATACCTATTGCATAGCGATGTCTGTGATAGTCCTTTGTGTCCTCTTTCTGACAACATGCAATGATGTCCAATGGGTCAACATGACTCTGCAATACCAATCTCCATCCCATTTGCACAGTTCGAGGATCAGCTTCCCATACCAAAGCCTTTTCAGGGGCTGAAATTTCAGGTTTACTGGCCTCTTGATTTGGGTTGACCTGCTTGGGAAGCACCGACCACACAGAGAGATCTGGACAAAGGCTGATGTCGACATTTCTCCGGATCTTGAAAACCTTCAAGTGTTTTACAATTGAATCCGTAACTGTGCTGTCACACTCCAGGAAAACACAAGGTGGGCCTTCTGCTTTTTTCAATCTGGAACAAAATACATAAAGTTGAGTGCCTAGTAAAAAGGACGTTCGCCATAAAATGCAACACTGGTCTTGGCAGTTACTTTGTTTGAGTGGACCAACGATGAGGAACATATTCAGCATACTCTATGTGCCAATAGTTACACGGTCTCTCTATTTTTACTTCTAACACTTGGGGATGATGTTATTTAGGTATTCTAAAATTAAACTACAAAAAAATCATATTACTTGATAATCATGTGCATTGATTTATCATTTTCTGTAACAGAATTCTTCCAGTCAGTTTTTTTTTTTTCATATACCAGTCTTGATTCTAGCAACGCATCAACATGATAAACACTTTCACATGTTGTAATGTATTTTCAGTTTAATTAAAACAAGAACAGCATTATGAATGTAAGAACAACTATTATTGTTATTATTAAAAACACAAATCAGAAGGTGTAAACTGAGAAAAACCAAGGCGTTAACAGGCCGTTGCCCCACATAATAACACAGAACCTCCTGTGATATATCTGACTATTTTTATAATGGATCATGTTGATTATTTTCAGACAAAGTCAGTAGATTAATTCATCCTAAACCAGTTCTCTTACAAGACTGACAACTTAACTAACAACAGGGCTCTTGTGATTCTAATGAAAACACAGAACAACAAAATGCTAAATTATAACTTAACAAATGCCAGGTAAATTCAAAAGGTTTGAGAAGTATTTCTGTATATTTTGGTCTCTATTTTTTAGGAGGTAAAGATGGGGTCCATTTATCCAATGAATAACAAATAAAGAAGTTTTTTTTAAATCCATACAATAATAGCAAAATGATAGCCTCACCTGTACAGCAGAACGTCATACAATGTTCTCCCCTGCACATTTAGCATGTGAGCATACATGGCTGCACGTCCAGGCTCCTCCAGCAGTGCCATGTCGTTGGTTACAAGCCCCTGAAGGAATGGACTTGTATCTGGTCCCTGAACCTTAAGCATGGCCCTGTGCGGAAGCTGAAAGCAAACGAACGGCTTCGGGACATTTTTATCCGTGTCCCGGCTGTATCTTTTGACCCCCGCCGGAGCTCCGGGCAGAAGCCTCACAAACACACCGGCGACATGTCTTCCAGCCTGAACACCAAGACATGTGAGCGTTCCCCGGACGAAGCACGAAACCCCCATTATGTTCTACAGAGGTAAAGAGGTGTTTTCAATCAAAAATGAGCGACTTCTTCGTTTAAATCAGCTGCGAAAGACTACATCACTGGAACCAAAACAACTACGAGGGGTTCCATTTTGAAGCCCCACAATGCATTGCTCGAAAATAACGGATCACGTGAGCGATGTTTATCGTTTATGCTACAATTTTTTTAATTATTATTTAAACCCTACTTTAAATTTATGGTTTAATTATCTAATATAGCCAAACAGATTAAACAACTTCACTAAACGTAATAAGCGACACACACACACACACACACACACACACACACACACACACACACACACACACACACACACACACACACACACAC
>JAVKLF010000064.1:6538941-6557519 GCA_034783495.1 Millerichthys robustus | reverse complement strand
ACAGTGGTGGTATCTGTGAAAACAAATTTGGAGAAAAGTGGAGCCCTGTCCTTCACCAGCAACATTTCAGCGGGCAGCTCAGGTTTATTTCTTTTTACTGTGCCCACCATGGTGAGTTTCCTCCTGAGAAGTTCTTGTCCAAGGTCATAGCTGGTAAAAAAAATTGTCACAAGTGATGTTGTGACCCTGCAGTCCAGTAGTCAAATCGAGGACTACACATTTTCCTTGTTTTTTTTTTCAGGGATGCCGCATGCAGATTTGCCTGTGTAAATCTGTAGGTTCCACGCATAGCTTGTTTTAGCATCACAGGCTGCCCAGATTTTTATGCCATATTTGCCTGGCTTACTGGGCATGTATTGCCGGAACGGGCATTTTCCTCGGAAAGGGAGAAAACGTTCATCCACTGTCACCTCTGGCCCTGGGTTGAACATCAGTGAAAGGAGTTCTCGCAAAAAGGCAAAGAGAAAAGCCCCTAAATGAAGCTCAAGTGGTTGGAGGAAGAGGCTGTTGGTTGCTTGTGTGTTTATGATTGAAATTTTGGCATTTTTTATTGTTTTATAATCGAAAATTTTAACCAGGTCAAAAATGACCCGAACACCACACAAGTCTTTTTTTTTTTTTACCAGAGCACTTTATAATTTAGTAAAAAAAAAAAAAAAAAGATTTTATTTTGTTTAAATGGATGTCCCTGACAAAGTCAATAAGTTTCAACGCAAAAAACAAACGTATGAAGTACTTTTATGCATGCTAAAACTCAAAACGTAGGTACCCTAACACCATAGGAAGGTTAAGTCGAAAACTAGAACTTTGACTTTCCAACATAACCAACATGGTCAAACTTGTGTGACTTTAACTTTCACACTGAAGACAAAACATCACAAAAACTCATCTAGGTAGTATCAACACTCACCTGTGTGTTGAGAGGCGATCAATATACAATTGATGTGAGTTGTATTATTGTAGGCCTTTTAGATTGTTTTATGTACGCGACTGGTATTTTAAATTTTTCGTTCTAATTTTTTTTATATCTTGGTATTATTTGATGTGGCTTGTATTATTGTATGTTTTACTGTAAGCTCTACAATTTATCGTCTCTGTAGCACTTTGAGATTTCCTTGAAATGTAAGGTGCGTTATAAATAAAATTTATTATTATTATTAGTAGTAGTATATGGTACAAAATTATTTTACAACAAAATATAATCACCCACGTAAAATGATTAATTTGGGTTTTGTTTTTCTCTTTACTCTTCCACCTTCACATATCTAATTTAATCTGCAGTGTCCCTTAGGGTCTGGTGTATGTTCAGGGGGAATTGAGCCTATAATTGCATAAAGGAAATGCCACATTAAGGCTTCAAAGCAGTTTTTCATGTCCATTCTCAACAAGAGTGAACATGGAAGAAGCTTTCAAACAAGGCAAGCTTCAAACTAGGAAGAAAGACATATTATGTTTGTTATGGGTGTGGTTTTTACACACAAAAAATGATTGGAAATTTCTGAATGAAGTCAAAGCTGAAAAGACTAATTTTATTTTGTTCTGAAGGATAATTGATAATAAATCTGAAATGTTATTTTTGTTTAACAATGATTGGAACAAGAACATGTTATGCATACCCAATGCAGCTTTAAAATGTTTAATCAAGACAAACATTTTACATGCACAAGGCATTATAGGATACAACGACCTTTCATAATAACTGTGCAAGTCGCTAGTCTGACACTGGGCGGAGACAAAAATATGAAACCATTGAGAGTTTTGGTTTATTCCTACTTTAATTAGCCTATTGTGGATTGCAGGCTTTTTTATTGTTTCACGTTCCACGTGACGTTAAGCCACACATCAGCACGCCGACAAAAATAGAAGTAATAAAATATCCATTGGTTTAGCAAAAAGAAATCATTGTAGAAGTTTCAAATACAGACCAACCAGACAGGCTGGGAAACCCACGGACTGGGAAATCATGTTGTTATTTTCTAAATCTTTACACGCGGCTTTACACACGTACTAGTCCTCACGCAAAGGGGTGTTGCATTAAAAGTACCTCGGAATTACAACAACCACAAAACATTTGCATTGTAATAAGAACAAATTTCTAACACAATTCACTTAGCTTTGCTGTTAACATTGCAAATGTCAATAGATAGATCTGAGAAACTTTTTTTCTAAATGTATCATTTCTTTTTTCAATTAATTATTTTTTTTGAAATCGAGTTGCTATGGACAACACTAAGAAGCAAATCCAAACATTATATGGCTACAGTCTAAAATATCGCTAAATAGAACATATTTTTAATATGTAAAAATATGTGTAGCGTAGGCCTGGGCGAGCAATGTCAAGACAAAGTCACAAAATCGGCTACGTTAGCTTTGTGTAAAGATTTTCTTTCCGTAAACATTGAACACAACCCTTGCCGTGTCTGACGTCAGCCCTGCGTAATCGACAGTTATGTCACCGCGACGCCGGTACATGACTTCCTTTAAAATCGTGCAGGCTAGCTCAGAAAGCTCATATCAAAACTCGCTGGACAATTGTTTTTCACGAAGGCCTCAAACAGCAATACCGGTAAGAACGGGACAACGAGCTACATGGCAAAATGAACGTTTTAGTAGCTTATAAAAACTTTCAATAGTCGATTTTGTCGATTATTTTAACTTTTTCTTACTCTTTCTGGGCTGTATTTGGCCTCTACACACAATTAAACTCGTTACAACTCGTCAGGAGATAGCATTTTACGCGTTTTATAGCAAGTTATATGGTTAATTTTGACGGCCTAAAATGTTACATCATCTCCTTCGTATTTGTTCTAGCAAATAAAGGTTACATTTTAGATTTGTGATCTAACGTTGAAGTTAGCTGTGTGATAAATGTTTGTTACAAATGACAAACTTTCTAACGCAGTTTTGTACAAGATTATGCTTATAACTGCATGCAATAATTGATTTAGTATTAAATTTGGTCAACAACAAGATAACCTAACACCTGCCCTTGTTTGACCTTGTTTTTTTCAGTCAACATGGCTTCTTATGATGAAAATAATGACTCTAAATTGATGCGGAAGGTAAAGGAGAATCCATTTGTTCCAGTGGGTGAGTACATTGTGTACCATGCTAACAAAACTATAGTGTACTGATGATGTCAAAATTATAGGGCATTTTATTGACTTACATTCTTGCAGTGATGACTTGCATGCTTTTTTATTTTAGTAACATTTTTCTTCGGTTTGTGTCATTTGTGTAGGCTACAGTTTTTATTTTACATATGTTTTTTTATTTTAGGAATTGCTGGATTTGTTGCAATTGTTGGACACCAGTTGTACAAAATGAAATCTCGAGGTGATACAAAAATGTCGGTGCACTTGATCCACATGCGTGTCGCTGCACAGGGCTTTGTGGTCGGAGCCATGACAGTTGGTATGTATTTAAAAATCCACTTTTCCAATGGCCTGTACTTGTATAGAGCTTTAACGAGTCTCTACAAGGTGCTTTACACTACATTCAGTCACTCACCCACACTGGTGGTAAGTTACATTGTAGCCACAGCTGCCCTGGGGCAAACTGACAGAGGCAAGGATGCCATGCACCAGCGCCACCAGATTATATGACCACCACCAGCAGGCAAGGTTGGTGAAGTGTCTTACACAATGACAGAGTCAGATGGGATCAAACAGGCAAGCCACTGGTTACAGGATGACTCCCCCAACCACTCTGCCACAGTTATCAAATCTAGGTTCTTGGTTACAATGAGCTTTCAGATGCCTTTACATGAATTTACATATAGCACACAGGAGCAGCAGCATTAACTTACCCTTTTAGGTTTTCAGTTTTCATTAATGTATTTGATGTACTGGATTTAGAAAGTTAATCTAACAGTCATGAAGGTCATACAGATGTTTGCTCCATTCATGGCAGACATTTTAATAACTTAGGCTTTGACTCTCTGGGCCTCAGCCCCAGCAAAAATGCTTTGTCATCCTGACTGGTTAACTTATCATATTTTCTGCTGTGTATATTTTAAGCCATTTCTCAGACTTAAAAGCATGCCAGTTTTTCTTGGCAGCTTGTAAGCACAACACTGAAACTCGACCCCCTCCTGTTGAATTCTGCTCACATCTGTAGTGAAACACAGCGGGCCGTACTTTCTGGCTGCTTCAAAGCAGTGACGTTCTGTTGCATTTAATTGCATCCAAACAGGTTTAAACTCCTCCAAACACTCATTTTTTGCTGTTATTTGACACACTTGAAGATAATTTCACTGGAGAGAACCAGATGGCTGACTGACAAGTGAATGGAAAGATGGAAAAGAAAAACACAGCAGCTGCAGCTTGATGATATCCGTTTTGACAAAGCTTTTACTTTACAGGACACGATGCATAAAGATATAAGACACTTTTTTCTGTTTATCATAAAATGAGCTAGCTGTTATATTGAATTTTAAAATAAACCTTGAAAAGTGTCAACTTAAAATCTCAGTTTCATCAGGATGTGGTTGTGGTTTTAGCACAATATCAGGAAAAAAACTCCACCATGAATGGTTGATGTGTGCACTACTGAGAAATTTTTTTTTGCATTTACTGCTTAACTGTGCTCCTCCTGGTCACTGAAATATTATGTTAGGGTTAGGTGCACAGTTTTGTGGTTGTTTAATACAGTTTTATGTTTCAGGTTGGGCTAAAATCGTCCAAGCCACTTAAAGTTTCTACATTATAGAAAAGTTAATGTCATCAGTTGTAATGACTGAGCTGCATCTATTTCTGAAATGTTTTAAGTAATTGTAAGAGTCTCCATGTAATGTATCTATTTCTTTGTTTTATAGGTGTCCTGTATTCCATGTACACACAGTACATTAAACATCCCCGTGAACAGCAGAAAGGAGGGGAACACAAGTGAACACAGACTCTTACAAAAATAGTCTAATATTTCTATTTAAGGATTTATGTAGTGCTTAATTTGGCACTTGGTGTTCGTGACTGCACACACAGCTGGTTGGGTGTTTGGAAGATGCTAATATCGATGGTGTGTGATTGATATTTTTTCAAATAAGGAAGTGTAGCAGATAAAGTTGTTTATATGTATGGGAAGACTAAGACTAAATTTGAGCAGACCACCAATAGCAGATTATCTGACATTTAGATTTATTTGTCACAGTTTTATTTTTTTGTACCAGCTGTATATTATTAATATTTGTGGGATTTTCATTTGTCAAATAAAGATATTGTAAATGACATCTCAAATTGACACTTCAGTAAATATTATTCTACTGTACCGAAACATTTAGATTTCAGATTTAGTCTGGGATCTCGCATTAGGCAAAGACATCTCTGGATTTTGGCATATTGCAGATTAGAGCAAAATAAAACCTAATGTTAGATTGTCACCACATGGACACAGGGCAAACTTGATGTAACATTTCTTGTTAAAAGCCAGTTTATTGTTTAAAGGATTTTATTAACATGTGTTACTGTAATGTGTTGTAACAGGTTTCTTGTCATTTTTCAGTATTTATCATATTTCCACAATTATCTTTTGTTTTCATAGATTCATGAGACTATAAACTGAGGTACATTTTTTTTTATTGTGTAGTAGCTCAACAAATGCAGGCAAATTTGTGTTTGTGATATTTTGTTTTTGCTAAGATATTTACAAAGCTAAATTTTATTGTGTGAGCCTATTGTGTTTTTTAATCAGGCTAAAGTTTTTGGTTTGCAGAACAACTACACTCTTGGCAGCTAGACTAAATGTAGTCAACAGTTCAGGTTTCTGCTTATTGTGTCGACTTTGAGTAGCTCTAAATCAGTGCTACAGATTTGTTGATGTCACTTTTTCTTATCCATCCAATAAACTACGCTGCTAACTCTGCTCTCACTAACTCAAATAAAATGATTTCTTATTTTGGGGACTTTTTCTAATGAATAAAATGCAATGACTATATTTGAAGTCACATTATGTTTCATACAATATCTGTTAATGCTTCTGGAAGATGAGTGTTTGTTAGGCAACCTGTAGTGTATACCTGAGATCCAGTAAGTGGTGTGTGCCTAACATGTACTGACACAAAAAAAACAGCTGGGGTGTGCTTGTCAGCATGACATTGCAAATCTTCCTCAGTTGAACACCCAACCCTAGCATACTAAACTTAGAAGGCAAAACAAGTTTACAAATGACTAGCCTACCTATTAAATAAGATGAGTTTTCAATGACAATTTAATTCAATTTAAGCTGAGATACTGCCTACAGGCTATTTGTTGGATTATTTTAGACATAAGCAACATGCTTCACATTCTGTGCCTTTGGATGTCTTTGTGGAAAGTTAGTTCTTTAGTGTGTACACAAAGAAACCTCCTGGAGTCAGGAAGTACTGTACAGCTGTTCTGCCATGTATCCAGTTACAACCATCCAGAACACGGAAGTCACGTAGGCCTACCTGCTGTTTCCACCACAAAACCATTCCAGAGTTGTGTAAGCATGATTTGGCAATTTCTGGAGCTCTCCTCACTGTCACTCACACTTATTCATGAATGATTTTTAATATTGTAGCAGACAAATAAAACAGCTGCATGATGTTGATGGTTGCATTTCAGTAAACACTGAGTGTATTGTTAAACTATTAGCATATTTAAACCATTACATCCCACTAGACTCAAGTCTTTGTCGAAGATGGAGAAACTTATGGAAATTCTGAGGAATTACCTAATAAACAATTAAATTTGCAATATTTGTTACATTTTGTTTATCCAAAAGAATACGATTGAAAAACTCCAAATCTGACATGATTACCAGTGGCATAGTGTGCTCTTTAATTATGGATAATTTATATTTTAAAGCAAAGTTTCTCCATGTTAAATGTATTTCTGTTTTGACATTTACAAGCTTTATTTTAGCATCCCCTCCTGATGTTGATGTACAATATTCAAAAGAGAGGGTGGTGGCACTGTTGCCTCCCAGCAAGAAAGTTGCCGGATCGAATCCCAGCCGGGGAGATTTCTGGGTAGAGTTTGCATGTTTTCTTTAAACACTGGTTTCCTCCCACAGACTGAAAACATGACTGTTAAGGTAATTGGTAACTCTAAACTGTCCCTCGGTGTGAGTGAGAGAGTGAATGGTTGTTTCTATGTGTCCTTGTGATGGACTTGCGACCTGTCCAGGGTGTACCCCGACCCTCGCACTGTGACTGTTGGTTATGGCCAACAGTGACCCCCGTGACCCTAAAAGAAAGAAGCAGATTAAGATAATGGATAGATGGATGAATTCACAGCTGATTCTAGCCTAAAGGTTTAAACATGATTAAACCACTTCGTATTTACAACCCTTATTGCATTGTATTTTTTCATAGGCCTATGTCTCTGAAGCAAGCCATCACTATAACTCATAAAACAATAAAAAACACAGTAGTCACCCAGATACAATTCATGCAAAATCCTACTTGGACTGAATATTCCAGATAACATATTATTATAAAAAGCGTGAATGTTGTTGCAGTCGCAGCTTGTTTTCTTTTTACCGCTGGTTGCTGCTACCTTTCTGTATTCGCACATTCTGCTGGAGCTGGAGAATCCCTGACCAAGATGGCCGCCACAGGGACTTATCCCGAAGGAGCAGAAGTGGCAGTATCTCTGCTCACGCGAGATTATGCCTGAAGTCACTGGAAAACCGTCGTTATGGATACTAGAGCGTCGCACTTAGAAAGCTACAAGTTCACTTAAACATTGCTGTCGAAGTAACGCTAATTTGTTGGCAGAACGTTTGTTGGATAAAATACGTAAGTCATGTTTTATTTGGTAACCTGCGAAGATTTAAAATATCTTATTCCAATGGACACTTTTGGACACCAGTTTTAGCATTTGAATGAGCTTTTTTAGATTAATGTTTCCTTGTAATATGATAAAGGCTTGGAAAAGAGTAAATAGAAACATTTGAGGAATAGTTGTTGCTTGAGTATTGCTTTTTTATTAGATAAACTGTAATTATAAAGTGTCAGATTTACAGTAAATTTGCAACATAAAACAATGGTGAACATGTTCTAACGAAAACAAACTGTGAATTCGGGTTTTCCCAGAAATGGAACTCTTAATGCACAGCATTTAGTTTCATTAATTTCGAGAGTTCTTTAGAAAATTCTTATTTTCGTCTGTCACCCTAAATTGCAGTTTATGGAGCATAATAAAAATTGGGAGAAGCAGCAGGAAAACAAAAAAAGGGACAGAAAAAAGAAAATAGAACATGACAGTTCTAATGGCTGCACTACCCAAGATGATTTGGATCTGTTTAAAGAAGGTATTCAGGAAGAAAGTATTACTGACAGGTAGGTGAGTCTCACTGGGCTGAAACAATGTTTTATGTTTTATATTGTTGTACTTAACAATTCAAATAGAATGCATTTAAAGAATGTGTTATTTAGTTGTTTTTTTAACACATTTCTATAGGCTGTTACCGCATGAAAATCAATCACTTCTTGACCAGGTAAGAAAGCTAGAGGATGAAAATGGGCGACTTTTCAAACTCCTGAATGAAAAGGATTTTGAGATTAAACACCTGAAAAAGAAAAGAGAAGAAGAAAGGCTAGCCTTAGCAGGTAAAATAGCACAGGTCTTGTGTATTTTTTTTATAACCGTGTTATTCACTGCTGATTTATTTATTTGTTTGTTTGACTCATTTGTTTAGGCACATCAGGCTTTTCAGGAGCCGTTGCTGCCTCCAAGATCGTTGAGCTTTCCAAGAAGAATAGAGAGCTAACTGCTGAAATTGAGTGTGAGAAGATTAAGTCCAAGCAAAGCAGCATCCGAATTAAGGAGCTGGAGAAAGAGGTGAAATATTTTGTAATGTGATTTGCTGAATAGAAGTGCATCAATTCAGGACAGAACTCAACATTTTTTTCTACAGCTGCAGGCCATTTTGGTAAATTCTCAACCGGGGCTGGAGACTGACTCAAAGTCACTGAATAAGAGCTCATCCGGAGAAAGAGAGGTAAACAAAAACTGATCAAAGGCATATGTGTTGTTTTCATGACCTAACCCATGGTAACTGAAACATTTTCATTCCAAAAAGCAGGAAAAACCAGTAGTCAAATCTCTGCAGGAAAAGTTAGCAGCTGCTCAGCTTAAAGTGACTGAATATCGCAATCAGATTCAATCCACCAAACAAGAGTTGAGAGTTGCTCAGAAGGTAATCCTTGTTTATTTTTTTTTACATGGCAGAGGTCATATGCTCATTAACAAGTTACTGGTTTTATTTTGGAATCCTTTTAGTCACAGACTCTATCTATTCAGATGAGCTGATTGGTCAAGAATGTTGCAGGGAATTCTTTTTTGAAGGGCATGCAATACGTGCTGCTTGGCAAGATATTTTTTTTCAGATATCTATAATAGTGATGTTAAAACGAGAAAACAATTGTTTAAAGAACAAACACTTAAGAAACAAACATTTAAGGCAAACTGTTACTACAGTTTCCTTGGTAAAGTTTGTGTTATTGTTGATTTTGCAGGCTTTGGATATGAAAAGTTATCTGGCACGTTTTACATTTTAATGACATGAATATGTAATTTTTGATTTCAAAATACAAATTGTTGCAGGTAATAATGAGTGAGGTTGGGGAGGAAGTCAACCTTCAGCAGTTACTGAACTGCCCTGGGAGCTTTAGAGGGCGATCACAGCAAATACTTGCTCTCCAAACAAGGGTAAGCAGAAAAAAATAAAATTTAACAACATAATGTTTTTCTTCAAGTTAGAACATTTATTATATATAAAACAAACCTTTTTTAAAAAGAAGGCACTGTGGTAGGAAAATGATTTTATATCATGTTAAACAAATTATTTGTGCCATCATACAACAGGTTCGAGATCTGGAGCAGCAGCTCAACCAGACAGCTCAGCAAAGACAGTCAAGTGTCCTCGGTCCTCAGGAAGAATTTCTGGACACTGGTGCCCATCAGAAAACTCCTCCCCGAGACAGGAACCTCGGCTACATCCGCACGATTGAGAAAGGGAAGAGAGAGGCATTTGAGGTGTGTGAACAATTCCTCTGATATAAATTGAAAATGGAATTGTTTTATGTCCTTGCTATCTTTTTACAACACCACAGAGGATCTCAGCAGACTATGAAGCACTACTGAAAGAACATGAGGATGTGAAGAAAAGGCTGGAAGCTGTTAAAGCCAGGAGCAGAACTCAGTCTAATGAAATACAAACTTTGAAGGTCCAGAACACCACCTTGTTGGAGAAGAATAAACATGATGCTGAGCTTTTGGACATGTCAATGGTAAGGCATTAGAGCAGAGAAAAATGGTTGGTTGTATACACACTGCATTTGGTGCTTGTGAATGTGAGTTTAAAAATGGGTTTTGTAATAACAATTAAAGTTAGTGGTGTAGCTTAAAACAACCCCACAATTCAAATGGTATTTCATAGCCCATTTTACCATTTATTTCTGTAGAAGCAGCAGAGCCAGATGTTGAAGCATCTTAGCCAACAGCAGAAAGAGCACAAACACAAGCCGAGGGAACATCTGATCTGCAGACCTTCAGAACAGAACAGACTGATCCAGAGGCTGAAGCAGGTGGTTGCTGAAAAAGATGCCAAGATCAAAGAGCTGCAGAAAAGACAGCAACATTCCGACAAGGTGTTTTTGCACGGTTTCAATCTTACCCCAGCTAGCAAACAATACTGACTCGAAAATCTAACATGTATGCATTAAATGTGTGTGTTTACGGCATTTAAAGGAAGAGCACGTGGACAGACAGTCAAGCTGCAGTTCACAAATCCTACCAGAAGATGGAGACATTAACAAGAAAATCCCTTCTTCCGAGTATGTTTTCATACAGTACCTATTTTAAATAATCAGTAGTTTGATTAATAGTCAGATTTTTATTTTTAATTCATTATGTCCTATGTTGTTCTCTGTTTTCTTTTATATAACAAAGGGAAGTATTTTACTTTGACAAATAGTTTACTATAATCAGACTATGTAACCAAACTATTGGTGTTTTTTGTTGGACGCTGTGCTACAATGCTGCTGTTTATTATGTTTTCCAGTTCAGTTTCTAAATATGGTCACAAACTGGTGATGTCTGCTGTGGGGAGTGATTTAGATAACAAGTAAGTGGTCTGTGTTGTTTTCATTGTATTATTATTTGGTATAATACTACATTCAGTGTATCACTGTGTAATTTTGAATATTTTGTTTATAGGTGCTTAAGTTCTTCAAAATGTCCTCAATGTTCTGCTGATGTGAGTGCGCTGATGACCCAGACCAGTGAATATAAAATCCTCCGTGTGGAGAAGGACAGACTCTATGAGCTAGTGCAAGTCCTGCAGGCGAGGTAATAATCAGTGCAGAATGCTTATGAACATGTAAACATTTCTTTGAAGTTTATTGCTTAAAGTTTTGTATTGTCATAGACGCTGATGAAATGTACATTTGGGACAAACATGCTCACGTTATAAAATGGCAGTAATGTCAACTGGGAAAGCAAAAACATGCTTTCTCTTTTCTCTAGTCTGTCAGCTAACACACACTAACCTTTGAAACATTATTCCTCATATCTCTATGCACTCATGAGGTTTCGTATATTTTTCTAACCAAAGTGACATTATACTCGAAAAAGCCAAGATTCCAACTCATGTACACTGTAAATTATGTACAATACAACTACAATCATTAGTCTGAAGTCAAGGTTTAATACAATGTGTGAGCAGCTTAACAAAATACATACATTATTTATTTGTCTCTTTAGGCGCTTAAGCTCATGTGTGTCAGGAACAGACCAATTTAAATATCTACAACCGAATTTGTTTGAATCTTTCAGGGATAAAGAGTTGAACCAGAAATGTTTGGAGGTACAACAAAAGTACCAGGAGGAGCGCTATAATACTGTGATTCTGGAGCAGGAGTTGGAGAGGATGAAAGTAGATCTAAAGGAACGACTCAATCAGCACAATTAAAACTTATACCAAGCCTCAGTGACAGCATGGTGTAAAAATGTGAAGATCTTAGTTTTTTTTTTTACCTGTGGTTATCAAAACTCTATAGGGACCAGAAGTCACAAACCAACAAGAAGTGTCTATAAACAAACTGAATGAATTGTCCAACTGTTGTTTTTTCCCCCTAACTCTGACAACACTGCAGATATCCTAAGCTGGTTCTGAAATCAAACATGATAAGTATTTCTTTCTCCAAGGTATAACATTTTAACCAGATAACAGAAATAATGATGTGTGGCAAAAGACTCACTGCTGATAGACAGGGTTCCTATCTGTCCTTCGTGTCTTGGTTTGCACCGTGTTGTTTATGTTGCTCTTGAGCTCTGAGGGCATCCCGAAAGAGTGCTCTCCATCCTGACCTGCAACTCTACGGTGACGTGATGAGACAAGTCGAGCATGTTTTCCCTGGAGGCTCTGTGACAGCACCAACCAGACTCCAGCCAAGCGAACTGGCTGCTCCCTGCTCAAGCTCACTTGCAGCTGAGTCCTACCTTCTCTCGTCACATGTGACAAACAGCAGCCTGCAGAAAACAAGTTCTCTTCAGTCACATAAAAATCATACAGATATCTCACCTGCTCTTCAGCTTATAATGATTTGTATTGTAATTTTTTTTGCGTGAGACCTGCTGAACTTGAGGACTGAAGTACCTTGAGTAGCAAAGGCTTCCAGCTTCACCCTGATGGCAGCAGACACGAGGTGATGCTGATCTAAGAAACTCTTGGCAGTAATAAGACTTTATGTGGTTTCATACAGTATTTTGTCTGCTTGTTTAATACTGTCACATTTTATTAAGTCAACGCTAAAGTTTTCCACTGCTGGTAACTTCATTTGCTTTTTTTTAACTCGTACTGACGCCAGTCATTTCTGTCTTTTATGTGAATGTTTTCAACAAAGAAAACATCCAATTCTGTTAATGTGTGTGTGTGTGTGTGTGTGTGTGTGTGTGTGTGTGTGTGTGTGTGTGTGTGTGTAGGGGGGGTGTTGCATTGTCTGCAGAAAGTAATTAATGGACGTACATCTACAACTGATTAACATTTGGAGTTAACCATTTTCAGTATGGCTGCCACAGCTAAGTGAATTAGGAAACACAAAAATAACTATAACTCCGCCTAGTTTTACAAATATTATGCTATAATTTGATGTAGTAGTAGTCACAACACACACATTCTGTTAGAAAAAATATCTCACAGACTGGTGGATGGATTTTAAAACAAATTTGAACAACAGATTACCCTTTGGAGTCAATCAATCATCTTAAGGCAACACAAAGAATGACTGTAACCACCAAATAAACCGATTTTGAGCTACCTTTTAGTGTAGTAGTAGCTGAGAGTCATTTTAAACACTCTTAAGTGCTGTAAGATCTTGTGAGATGTCACAACATGGCATGAGATCACACACAACATTTTCAAGGTCTGCTTAAAACAGTTATAACCCTTTCCTTCAAGGAACACTAGAGTCTTTAATTTCATGTTATTTTTGGCTGCAAACATTTTATGACAGTTTCCGTTGCAGTTAACTCTTCAACTGTAAAATATTAACCCTAATTATTTTTGACCTGTGTGGAAATAGTGGCTGAAAATGACTTCAAACTCATGTACAGTATGTGACCTTCGCCACTCAGATCCAAAGACTGTCCGGACATGGCTGATGGGAGTGGTCCCTATACATTCATACGAACATCAGAGTTATTTTCTTCCAGGGCAGCCAAAGGGGTTTCTGCCTTACCCCCACCCACCCTCCTTCTTTGCTTCCCCCTCTCTACATCACGCTTAATTTAAAACCATAGCTGACTTAGTGTACTGATTCAAATACCACACTATGTCTTCCAGCGCCCTGTGGGAGATTGGCAGGTCCCTTTTGGACTTGGTGAGAAAGTGCCACAAGACAAAAATATCAGCGTTTGGACATGATGAAGAAAGCCTTTATGCTCAGAGTAACAAAACCCAGCTTGTGTTAAAAAACTCCCGGATCGAAAGAGAGGCAACTTTTTATGTGACATAGTTCAGTGCATACTGTCATTGAAGGGAAACATGAGAAACCATTAGGTGCTGCAGGGTTGTAGGACTTTTAATAAATGTATAAATATTAATTAGAAAAGTGTTGATGGTGCAAAAACCGTTCTTAGTCTCTCTTAATCCATCTGATTATGGGGAAATGTCTAATTTCTGATTCTTCAGCAAACAACTTTAGATGAAGTGTGTGAGCACATTGGAACGTTCTTAAACCATTTTTTTTTGTTTCATTGTTGATAGGAACAAGTTCAGTGCTGCCAACCTTTTAAAAGAACGTTTTCCACTGTCTGCTCCTGAGTGTGTATTTTAAGTTTAATTAATTTCACAGCCTAATATGACTTTTGTTGACTTCAGTTATGTCATCACCTTCAAATAAATTATACTTCCCCATACATTTTTATTCTTTTTTTCCTCCTTTTTTTCTGTAGCTGTATTACGCAGAAAGGTGTAGATTTATTCCAAAATGCCCAACAACCCACCAAACCAAACACAAACTTGTGTAAACACAGCATACGTAAACAGCCTCGGCTATTTGTCATTCCAGGTTTGAATGACTCCTTTCTCTATCGTTCTCCTCAGAGGTATTCCCTCGTTCTGGACCGATGCTTCCTGCAGACCATTGACTGCATCCAGAAACTAAAGTAAACAGTGGAGCGGTGAACGCAGAGGTTAAAGTTAGCAATCAGGGATCTGTGAACTTTGCACAGGCCAGAAAACTGTTTGTGCTTCTATGAGTTTATTAATCTCCCAGTGCCTCTCATCTACATGAAATGGAAATAAAATAAATAGCACAGCCCTAATGTGCTCATTTACAGGAAGTTGAAATAAAGACTTATCTTCATTAAAAAAAAATAATGGAGAAGCAAGGATAAGGATGTTTGTTTTATGCCATATAAAATCTTCAGGGTTAAATAGTTTGTCAGCTGATTTTGATGCACATCAAAGAATTTTCTGGTCTAAAGTTAAAAAAGGGGTTCAACAAAACACCATTTCCCCCTGGTAAACTGTATTTTAGTTGACGATTGATGTTTCCAAAAAAAGAGACAAGTGGGAGAAGAAGACTTGATGAGTTGTGCAATCAACAACATGCAGTGAAATATCTCTCCGGCAACACAATGGAGGTATAAATCAAGTCACCGTGGGGTAAAGAGTCTTCCACAAATGTTGAGTCGTTGAGAAGTAAAACTGAAAAGTGTTGACGACATTTGCTTCTTCCTTCAACAACTAAAGAGCAGCTCAGTGTTTCACACAGATGCGTTAAACATTTTACATGAGACCAAAAAGTTTGTCCTTTCCAGGTCACAGGGAGCTGGTGCCTGTCTTCAGCAGTCACTGTTCGAGGGGTGGAGTCCATCACAACGCCGCACAGAAACAGACAAACAACTATTCACTTGCTCACCCTCACCTAAGGACAATTAAGAGTTACTAGTTAACCTAACAAGCATGTTGTTTTTGGTTTGTGGGAGGAAACTGGAGGACCCAAAGAAAACTTACACAGACATGGAGAGAACATGGAAATTCCACACAGAAATACCAGGAGGCAATCCTACGACCTTTTCATTTTGAGGTAACAACTCTATCAATTGCGCTGCGAATGGGTTTAGATACAGAGACAACTCAGTTAGCTGACACACAACAGCTAGGGAATGTGTTAGCATCACAACTGCAATCATGAAAAGTCTAACCTTGTCACAAGTCTCCAGCTCTTCAATCACCATCAGCTGCACAAACTGCACCACACTTGCTAAAATGAAATGCTTTGCGAAAGAAATCGAGATAAAGCAAGCTCCAGTGTCACACCCCTCAAAACTGTGCAGTGTTATGTGAAGTTGCCCTGTTGTCACCATGATTTGAGACTTCTTTATTTTGAGATTTTCCTGTGTGATTTTTGAAAGCAAATTTAACAGAATTTCTCCACATAATCTTCATATACTGTAACTGATAATATGCCATTATATGCTTCATTTCAATCCATTTTATTTGAAGAAACAAAGATATGTAACCCTTAGACAAATAGAAATTGGAATGAGCAACTTGTGATCTTAAACTACAAATGCAAGAATAGACGTTGCAGAACTTGCTGCATTTTTTGCCCATGAGATACTTTTGCTGGGAAACACTGCAAGGGCATGGATCGCACACCTACATGAAAGCAAACTAACTATGCATTGGAAACAGCGTTGCTTGGAGATCTGCTATTTTTTGACAGACTGCAGCTCCTCAGAACATGTGCCCTGCATACTCTGAAGCCTGCTGTTCTCCCAGTTGGTAAAACCTGCTTGTCACTTTTAACACCTGGTTCTCTCTCTTTTCATCCTCTCAACAGTTTTCTCACTTAAGATTGAATTGCTCACACATTCGGACAAAAAAAACCCTTTTTTTCTGGAAACCTTTCATGTGCTTTCTGAAATAATTTTTTATTTTTTATTTTTATTTAGGCAGGTAATCTCATTGAGACATGTAGTCTCATTTACAAGAGAGACCTCTAACACACAATTTGTAGAGAGATAAAAGATGAAACACAAACTGAGATGTCACAGAACTCCAGCAACTGCTTTCTGTTCACAGAACAATCCATCAATGTTTCATGAATGTCAAAATATTAAGATTTTTTGACACATTCACTAGTTAATGCATAAAGGCTCTGTATTTTATCTGTATTCTGAGGTGGCAGACCCAGAAATCACTGCAAGTATTGTTTCTCTTTTGTGGCCTATAGGACCTCCTTAGGATCTCCCAGGAGTAGCTGCATGAGAGTGATGCTGAGAAGAAGGATGACTGTGTTTCCATTTTCTCAGTGAGGAACTTTGTTTTGCCTCTATGATTTGGATCATCTTAACCCCTGAGCAGAAAAAGTCTGTGCAAATATGAGTCATCACCGTTATCCTGTCAGAAAACCTCTCTTTCCTGATGGAAGTGGTCTTTTCCACAGCGACACTGCCCTGTCCTTCTAAGGGCAATAAAAGGTCACTGAATGTTTTGGATGAATATATAAATGACATAAATTGTATGTTGTGGCCTTTTGCAGTTTCCAGACTTCCAACCAAAGACCAATTTTTATGTCACTATCATCATTACGACACATTTGAGCCTTAGTAAATCTTTGAGATAGGGTGTATTTTAGATGACTAAAATCCACTGTGGAATAGGTCCTAGTCTAGAAAACTATTCATTTGACTCCTTTCATGAGAAATTGTGCAATTTTTTATATTGTTATACAATGTCAAATAAACCAATAGATTTTCTTTTCACCAATAAATCTGATAATATTTGTTTAAAAAAATCATGAGAAAATGATCTCTTCAAAATAGTTTTATTAAGCTTAAAGCACAAGTCTGCAGTCAAAAATGTCTTTCCGGTTCCCGTTGAAAAACTGTAGTCATCAGCAGCAGCTTTTCTTATCATATTTTGCCACTCTGAAAGCACGAGGCTATGAGGCTTTTTACAGGACAGGCTGCTGAGGTAATAAAAAGGATGACTTACAACTGTCCCCGCACAGGCCAACCTCATCATGGTCAGCTGCACCTCCCATCCCCCATTCTTAGTTAACTGCCTGTCCACTGGTGGATGAGCTGGCTGTAAACTACACCAGGTCTGCTAATTAATTAATGTACCCTAACCCAACTGCAGGGCTGGCTCCCTCCATTGCACAGGAGTGGTTTTCAGCTGGCTGCAGTGGTAAACGCCTGTGGGATTTCTTTTTCTGGTTCCTGCGGTGTTTTTGGTAGAAAGCAACAGATACAAGAGCACTTCAGAAGCGTATACCACTATTAATCACCTTTAGGAGCGATTGTGGTCCTGTCCTGTGAACGGCGCCAGTGCAGGCAGGCAGACAGACAGAGAAAGAAGAAGACATCAGGAGGGAGAAAGGGAGAGGGGGCAGGGTGGCTGCAGGGAGAAAGAAGGGGAGAGAATGGTTGGGGAACAGCCTGTGTGCCCACCTCAGCTCCTTCTGTGGGGCTGGGGAGCAGTGCTGCTGTTTCAGTGCTTGTCCTCTGTGTTCTCCCAGATTCCAGATCCGGAGGTAAGAGCCTGACTGTGTGCCATCTCCTCTACAGGTTTTCACAGAAGGATCTTGAAGATTTTTTTTTGGTGATGGTGTAGGAGTGTTGCTGTCTAAAACACATCCTGCATGAATGTGATTTATGTCATTTGATTGGTTGCTTGTCTTATTAATGTTAAAACCGGATGTATGTGGGTTGGCAAAGCCATACAAATGTGACTGGTTCGCTGTTTTGAAATTGGGCTGAACAGAAAAGTTACATTTCAAAGAAGTTGATTTCTGTTCATTTACACATTTTCTGTTTGGTAAAATAAAATTATGTATAAACAAAAGCAACACATTTGAATGACAAAACAATCTTTTATGTCATTACAACAAATTGATAGTTACAGAAGGAAAATGTCCCATTTGAAACAATTGAATCCATCATGAAATAAGATTTGCTGAATGCTAAAATTGGACATTTCCTAAAGATATTAATTATTCTTTTATTCACTCAAATATTGCTTGCAAAGAGGCTTTCCATGTTCACAAGACTCTGATGTGCAGTAAAATCATCTATTTTAAGAAAACAAGCAAGAAA
>JAVKLF010000064.1:6517381-6528462 GCA_034783495.1 Millerichthys robustus | reverse complement strand
TCCATCCATCCATCCATCCATCCATCCATCCATCCATCCATCCATCCATCCATCCATCCATCCATCCATTTTCTTTGCCCGCATTTCCCAGCAAGGAACGTGGAGCAGTGTGTGTAACCTCAAAAGCAATCTTGCAATAAAGCTAACTGAACACACTTCCTGATATGAAATTAAATGCAGTGAATTAGACCGTTTCAGCTAATTTGGAATAAAATTGGCAGCGTTCTAACAGAAATTTGTAAAACAGACCACTGCTCTTTCTCAGACCGGATGATTTTCATTGCCTCATTAAACAGAAATGAAAATGCTACAATTGGCTAAAAAAAAAATAACCCACAAACTGTATTCTGTTTGATTTATTTTATTTTTCTCAGCTTGGTGCTACTTTGACAATTATTTCATTCACTCAGATTGTCATGGGGAAGTCACATCTGCTTACTATCAGAAATGCTTTATTAAATCCTTTTATTTTTTGCATTTGCATTATAGTCAACTTAAATTTTCTGTGTGACCATTTCCTTTTAGCCACTAACACTCATCAGACATCTAAATTAGTTCAGACAGAAATATCTGCCCTTGTAATTAACCTTTGTTTTCCAACATAATAACTTGCTGTATCTGAACAGCTTTAAACTGTATTTTGTGTGGCGTGCAAAAAAACCACACAATAAAAATTGTTTTATTCTGGCGTACACTAATATTCTTGGTATTTATAATCTTCCATCATTCTCCGCCTCATGTAACCTAAAATTAGTCAGTGCTGTGATTATTTTTAGTGTGTACTACTTATCCCAAACAAAAGCGGCAAAAGCATGTGAGTGAGAAGATTCTTCAGGAGAGTGTATTTGATTTCTTCTGTTTTTAAAAAAAAAAATTCTGGGCAGAATATTGCTAGACCAACAAGCTGCAAATAATTCCTGAAACATTGACAGTTTTTTTTTAAATTTTACACATTTATGAGAATGTTTGTGGGAGCTCATTTGAGTTGAGTGTTAAATGTTCTGGAGGACTATAAATCTCATTAAAATCATATTTTTATGTTGACATTTAGGCTTCCAGATTCCTTTGTGGAATAAGTTTGACTCTCATCGCCACAAGCATTTAGTTTTCATTTACTCCAAAAGAAATAACCCTGTCCCTTTCTGTGTGTAACAGGCCTGTTTTAACTGTGCATGTAAGAGTTTTATTCCACAGTCTTAAATTTACATGTCAGATAAACCGGTAACTCTAAATGGATCCGAGTTGAGAGTGTGAAAGAAGGTGGTTGTTTGCCTCTATCTGGTCCTGTGAAGGACTGAGGACATATCCTGGACTTACAAGCTCCCTTTGGCCCTGCTCAGGATGAAGCAGGTACAGGAAACGGACGGATGAATGGACCTCCCATCACTACAGATGTTGCTGCTGCATTGCTATGAAATTATTAATTGAAGCCACATTCTCACGCTGTTTTCTTATTCTAATTTCTTTTTCTTTAGTTTCAGTTTGTGATTTATCATGTCTTAATAAAGAAGCAGCAGAGAGAGAGAGAGAGAGAAAAAAAATAAGCAACAGCTAAGATTTAGGGATCTGGCACCTTTTTTAATGAGAGCTTTATGACTTTGGTGGCGATACAGGTCTTTGACTTGAATTATGTTCCAGAACCTAATCGCTTATTTAAAGTCAAGAATTAAGTAGAGTTCCAAAGCTGGGTATTATTGAGTTTTTGTCCCTTCAGGGAAAACACATTGGGGAAAAGGGTTGTTTCTGTTTAATTAGAGAAGTAGCCACAATGTAACTCTGTGGAATTTACATAAAGCTTTGAATGAATGAATGCACTCAGCCAAAGCCCAAATATTTAAGTCCTGTCACTGTGTTAAATATGTATGCAACCAACTCTGACAAAGCTGTTTCAGTACTGGTCAGTTTGGTAAGACACAGGATAAGGTATGTCCCTTAAATATATTGCAAAAATGTTTGAAAACATCCATGAAAAGCAAACAGTTATTCCCCCCTGCCGTTTTTTAAGTATGGAAGGGAAAGCGGAGTACCGGGCTAAAACATTGGCAGGGTGACAAGCAGTGCAGTTTATTTGCTCCAGTACTGGAAAAGTAATGGAGACCCATAACTTGTACCACTTCCACCTTGGATGCAAAATATGGAACATTAAAATAAACTGTAAATCAAATGATCTCTCCACACAAAGCAGTCAAAAATTGACAACACAAGAAAATATCTATTAGCTGTTTTATGACCATTATATATAACTTGTGCAAATAAATATTTACAATTTTGTAACCCTTAAAGATTATTGAATCTTAAAAAAATCAACTTACAAACTGCATTTTGTTGGCTGGTGGAGCTTCAGTAATGGACTTGAGGTCCTCCACTGTGACTCTTTCCATGTTCTCCAATGCAGATCCAGAGTAAAGAACAACATCTTTCACAAATATGCTTATAGCTCGTAGCATGTAGGACACAAATAAGTGCATATGGATGTAGTTTCTGGTGCAGTGCAACCGTCTGAGGAAAAAACAAAACCAAAAAACAGCAGCCAGGTTTGAAAGGATTGATTTGTCCAGAAAAATGTTGAAATAGTTTTTACACTTTTATGAAAATAACATAAAGAGTTTTAACACACAAAACCACATGAACTGTGCTCATTATAATTGGAGCAAGGTGAAGCTCACTGTAGCACATTTTTCAGATTTTAGGAAAACACAAATATCAGATCGCAATGCTCAGAATAAAAAGATGTTAAACCAATTGCAAGCATGTGTTGAGCAGTTTCAAAAACATGTAAATTTCTGGCTGTCAAACATTTGCTGTGGGTTGACCTCTGGCGATACACTGGACTTAATTTGCTGGGTCAACGGACAGAAGTAAAAAAAAAAAAAAAACTGCAAGGAAATGACTTGCTGGATATTTCTTAGTTCCAGAAATTCTACAAGCTCAAATTTTAAACACTTACAGGGGACTAAAATTAAACCTCTGTATCCACAATCAGCTTTATCCACATTTCTATCACTAAATCTCATTAATGAGCTGACAAGGTGCCCTCAGAGAACTATTGATTCAGGAAAACTAATCTAGCACACATTTCCCTGGTGAAAATACCAGAACACAAGTGCTAATGTAAAATATCCCTTTGCCCTCGCTGGAAAACATTTATGAGCTTTCGTTTTTAAAAAGCTGATGTGTTGAAGCGGAGACATGGTTGGAGCACTTCGGAGCTCCGTGCCAAAATGTCAGATGGGCCCCTGGGATAACTTATTAAACTCATTTGGCACATATATTTCCCGGTGCCAGTTGGAAGCGTTCCCAAAACCTTCTGACTGACTGCCTGTACAGTAAGTTACGTCGGTGGGAACGTTGGTAAACAGTGCCTTGACATCGATTCCTGATACTCCCTATGCCCCATAAAATAAGCAAATACTGACAGGCTGGATCGGCGTCCATCAGTTTGGTACACATTCAATCCTGTTGCAGGACTTTTTGACATTTTGCTAACAGAATCGAGATAAGGTTTATGTACAAAGTATCAGAAGTAAATCCAATAATCTGTAAACAAACTCTCCTAATGCAGCCGTTTACTCTTATGTCTGCAAGATGTTTATGTTCATGTAACTTTTTTATTTAGTGGAAAGGGGGAAAAAAAGTTCTCTCTTCTAGTTGAAATCTAAGTAAACTTGTGGAGTTAGGAAATCGAGACAAAAGCTTTGGAAGCTTGTCAACAAAACTGGAAATCATTATGAAAATAATGTGTATCTCTGCAAGACCGAAGGAACACTCCTCCTTAATATCAGTCAGTTAAAGGTCAAAGGTCATGTTTCATACAGCTATATGTTTAATGTTGTCGCTGTGATTCTGTGGATCTAATGCATTCAGAGACTGACCACAGAAAGAAACTGTCTACTTTTCTTACAAAACAAATCATGATGACATACAGGCTGTAGCCTTCAATATGAAGCGCTTTAATAAATATTTAACTCATCCATTTGTGCTAAAGCTATGACCTTAATTTCAGACCCAGTGTCAGCATCTCTCTCCCAGGAACATTTAAGGTTGGAAAGACTGATTGAAAAATAATCAGACTCACCGAAAATAGCCCAAGATGACAACGGCCACCATGAGTGAGCCGAGGGAGATGGAGTACCCGACCGTGTAGATGAGATACAAACGGTGAAAGACCTCCTGTTGGAGAGGGATTGTTTGTTAGAATGTCACAGAGACAAAACGCACACAGCAAGGTACAGAGAATTCATCCTGTAGTAAATAAGTAATTTTACTTTTTTAGAGAGAAAAACATTTTGTATCTGCTTTTATTCCTCCTGATTCTTATCAGTAAAACATCTTTAATAAAGTATTATATAACAGTGGCCCCCGTGACCCTGAAACTAAGAAGCAAATAACAGATAATGGATGGATAGATGTCAAAAAGTGTTTTTAATACGGGACATAAAACAATCAGATAACATGATAAAATATTAAACATTACAAAAAATAGTTTTACATGCTTAAGTTTCAAAATATATGCTTTCAGTTTCACTAATTGTGAACGTTTAAGCTTTTCTTTTTGTTCTTTTAAAAAAAATATAAGCCAATAAAAACAACAGGTTATTAACTTTAAAAAAATGTTCACTTCAAAATTCTCAGCCACTTGGTGACTGAAATTTTAGCCAAGACGTTGGAAGCTTTTAGAGCTGAGAGAGGCAGGGGCAGTTTGATCGTCCTGCAGCAGGCTGGCACCGAGAGGACACTATATTCTGAACCACAACCGTCTCTGTGTAAACATGCTAAGAAGCCAAAGAGCCCCTTGTCGTGTAACAAGATACAGCACTGCTGTTATTATTCAGCATCAGGATCTTGTGCCAGGAAAACGTGTGACTCAGTTGTGGTGGCAGTCGCTGCAGCAGCAGTTATGCTGTGCGTGCTTTCGTCTGTGCTTAATTATTTATCATTAACTATTGGAAGTGCTCCTTTGGGAAAACCAGCATAAACATCTAAAGTCATTAAGAGTAAAACAGTATTTTATTGCTTCACGGCAAAAGGGAGAAAAGTATGATTAAATGGTAGCACTTCGGGAATTTCACAACAACGGTGAAGCTTGGAGAAAGCAATGACAATGTTGAAAACGGCACACGAAATTTTAAAGAAGTCCCAGAAAATAATAGTCAAGGCATTGAAACATGCAAAAGATGAGAGAGAAAAAAAACTCTCTAAACAAGAAAATACAAAGAGTAATCACATAATGAAATGAGCAGTTTAAATACGAGGAGTTACTAAATCCTTTTCTGACAAATTCTGTGGAAACTGGCTGGGAGGTTCTTAATGACAGAAGTAGTTACCAGCAACAGGAGCGGCTCAAATAAAAGCAAGGATAATTTGAAAATAATGATGTGGCTAAAAGAAGCTAGCAAAAAACAGGAAGGTAAACACATCAATTGCTGTAGTAAAACATGCAGCAGTTTTCTGTTTATGACATGCTCCTAATATATTAATGTTTTCCTTCAACTTAGACACAGTGGGGAAAATGACAAGAATGAACATTTAATAAAAGCATGACTCCAACCTCAGCTTTTTATGAATGTAGTTGGAGGGAAAAAGGCCCACAAATGCATAATCTTCAAGCTTTAATATAGCCTATAATATAAACATGTACTGCTTTACTATGGGCAATGTAAAAGAGAGGGTTAAAAGGGTGCAAATCGCTGAACAAATTCTTAAGCAAAACCTTGCTGAAGACAATAGTTCTAATCATAAACTGTGATTTTTTTTTGTAAGTAAAGTTTTCTTTTTACATGCTGATTGTATTTAGTTGTTGGGGAAAAAAAGACCATAAAAAGTGACAAGTTTAGTCCTGATTGATGCGTCTGTTTTTAATGCGATGCCTTATTAAGAATAAAGTGGTGTTGCTTTCTGTCTGCATTTGAGACAAAATTGAGCTAATTCTAAACATATTATCACAAAGTAACCATGCTGCCGCAATGTCGTTATTCTCCTATGTTATTAAAAATGATAAAAGTTTTGTTTTTTACATTGCTAATTATTGAGGGGGCATATTGCAAATGTGTTACTCATTTCAAAAGAATTGTAATTACAGGCTATAATTGCGCAATATTAAGCAGCTGTAACATCTTAAGTATGACAGTTTTGTCTGGCGAGGCATTCAGTCGGCCTGAAGCTCCTAATAAGTAGGATGCCATGTGTTGCCGTGTCCATGAGCATGCAAATGGCAAGGAGAAGGATCTCACCTTTTCATGGCTATAGTTGTAATGGTAAAGGAATTTTGCACACTCATTATAATTGGCCCACGTCTTGTTTACTGAGGCCAGCTCCCACGTTCCATTGTTGTCACATCGACGGTATGCCAGTCCTGGATGCCGAGGGCCAGGAGAAATCAAAGGGTTCAGTTTTAATTACAGAGTTGAAGCTGCATAATTAACGCGTTGCATAAGAAAACATATAAATAGGTCCACATGTAGAAAATGCAGTGTCACAGCAAAGGTGAGGATATTGTTTAATGTGTAAATTAGTTCTAAGAAGGAATTCTGACTATGATTTTGTAAAATATAAGGTAAGAACATTATCACATCATTACCCTGTCCAGAGATTAAATATTCAGGGTTTTACCTTTATGGTTAAAGTCGTAGATATACTCTGGACAAGATGTGGACACAAGCCTTCCAGGAGGTCCTTCAGGCCAGCAGACAATTCCATCCCACTCTGGTGAGCAGAAACCATCTGCACAGACAAGGAACAATGTTGACTTTTAAAACCGAGGCCATTAAGAGCTGTTTGACCACGACTTCAGCATTTCAGTTCATCTCAAAACAACTTTCACTGAAACTGCAGTGCCATATCTTTTAAAGGTTCTGTTGTCCTTTAGAAAAGCAGGACAGATGCACAACCTGGGTGTTTATGTAAATCAGCACTTTGAATCAGCCCTGTAATTTGTGGTAAGGCTTGCGATAAATAAGAACTCTTTTTCTGGTTAAAGGAAAACACGAGTCATCGGAAGAAAACATGTGCATACATCACTTCTTATCTGTAGCAACATAGTCAAAACTTGGAATAATGAAATTCAGAGTATGCAAGCTGTAAGATGTCAACTGAATCCAGTATGTTTGTTTGTTAGAGCTTGATTGTAAGCTGCTTCAACTTTCCATAACTGCTCTATTGTTAATATTAGCATGCAGGCTGCTTCATGTTGAATGGATCTCATTTATACATTTCTCTACACCTGTGGTTCCCAGCCTATTTTCCTCAAAGCTCTGCTTTTTTACTTCCAAGCCCACCCTCACCACCCCCAATCCCACACTATTCCCCACCTCTTCAAAAGACAAGTTCTACCTCTATCTCTATGTCAATTTAATAAAAGAATAAAGTGAATTATCTTATCTTCAAAATTAATTAAATAATTTATATAAATAAAATTTCCATCTCTACTGTAAACTCAGTAATCTCAGCCCTCCAATAATAGAAGCAAAATTCCTTTCGCCGCAAAGTTCTGGCAAACAATCTCTTTATGGCTTGGCTTTTATGTTGTATTATTGAAAACATCTGCCCTACTTTAACCACTAATAAGTAGCTGTATATAAAACAGAAATGATCCTCTCTATGCAACCCATCCAATATTTTGCCAAAGGAAAATAAAAAAGGCGTGACGCTACATCGACTTGCTTTTTATTTGCCTGTCGTTGGCAACATGAAATTATAAAGCAGACTGAGTGGGGCTCACTGACTCTTACAAATCCTTGAATCGAGATAAACACAGTTAAGTCTTCGAAAATCACACTGACCACACATCCTGGGAGTAAAAGTAGAATTGCTGTTCTGCTTTTGCCATGGCTTGTATTACTGTAGGACCACCTACTGACAAGCCTAAATTAAACACTAAACACACACAAGCATGCAATTTCCCATAAATTCATTGACCACGATTTAAATATAAACGTGACTATGATGGGACTTTGGTATTAATGATGTCACTGGGGGTTTTCAAACATTTTCTTTTCTTCCGCAACTTTTGGGTGCTGACCTGCAGATGTCAAAATACATAATGCATTTTTCTCCTGATGCATACAACCTTTTATAACGACTCATGATATTATTCTACACCCAAAACCACAAGCTTCAGGGCTGAGCTATTTTCACACTGCAGGGTTTGGGGATTTGAACCCACATCCCTCCACTGTTCTCTCCAGGCAAACCTCAACATTCCCCCCTCAAAAAAACATTGTCTCAGCAATGTAAATGATAACTTTTGTGTAATTTTAGACTCACAGGTCAATCAGTTCTTACTCTATTAACCTGTACACCCAGTTTTAGAGTTCTTGTAGCCCGGCAGATGAAAAAAATGCCAGTCTATTATTTGATAAGCCACAAGGCCAGGCCACAGCAGAGCTGAATGTGCATATTTACATAAGGAAGGTTAGAGAACAGCCGCTACTTGCAAAATGAGTAACAAACAGTGCAGGGCAGCAGCATCAAGTATGGTGTCACAAACTAATCAACTGAGTTACCCTTAAAGCAGCACCTCAAGCATTTGGTGAAGTCCCTGTCAAACATTCCTGATGGTCTTGTTAGTGCAGAGTCAAAATCCCTTCTGATTTCCAAACAGCAACATATGTATATAAAATGCAGTGCTGTCATTTTTCATTTTGATGTGAATTGGAATATTAATACCCCATTTTTTAAATTAATTTGTTTTGAAGAAAGCAGTTTTCATGAGTTTACTTAATGGACATGAAGCAACATATAAATGAAAACTGTTACCACTTTGTTTTAAACTGAGAGCAGTTGTTGTTTACCCAAAACAGCTGCCTAAAGGTTGTTAATATGATGGTTGCCAAAATGGCAGAGTCTCTTACCTAAATTGGCCTAAATGAGAACAACAGCTGTTACTACCCATGAGAAGTATTTTTAAAATTTAAATCACACTACAAATATTGGGGAATCTAAACAGCTGTCTCTAAACAGACCTATGAGATGTATGCACAACTTTATCCTTGACAATATTTAATGTTGTGCACAATGTCTGATGTGGATGTGAATGTTAACACCTTGTTCTTATAGTGCTTTTGCCCTGATTCTCCATTAAAACAAAGATAAATATTTGACTTCTATGAATTTATTACAATTTATAAACATTGTTAAATGATTCACTGTGATAATTATTTCTCATGACTTCTTCAGAGGCTTCTGGAGGCTCAGATTCTTTACAAAATATTTTTTTAATTTAAACATTAATTAAATACCTCCTGTTCCATCTCAGCAGCCAGAGCTGCACACACTGTCTGATAGCAGCTATACAGCTACGCACTTCACCACAGGGGTGTTCTGCAAACAGAGATTAGTGTCTAAACCAGGTTTGCTGAACTTGAAGTCAGTTTTCAGTGCCACAAAATTATTTTATTCAAACTTCATCACCATGGCAGCATGGACTGAGCACATAAACTGGTCCTGTGCAGGTCATGCTCATCTATCAACTTCTTAATGCTCTTTTGACGCATTCTATAACGCTGACATCACATTTCTCAAAAGGTCTGGAAAAAGTATTACAATGTTCAGTGTGGTGTATGACACTGCAAGTCACTTGGTATGTCAGAAAAGATTTACGTCAAAGTTAGTGCGATAAGCAAGATTCTCCTAAAAACCAGACGTTTGACTGATTTCTTTGTGCTGTATTGTGATCTTTGGACATTTCACACTGAGAAAAAAAGCTCAGTGTTGTAACACATCCCCTGTCAAAACAAAGGATGGTTTTCAAACCCCCAAAGTTCCCTGTGGTAGATATTCTCTTTTTGTTTTTAATATGGTTTTAGATTTATGAATGTTTATCAGAACCATAAAAAGTTGGGCAATACCACACAAGGAATGTGACTAGAATGAATAGTCAACAATAGTTTTTGTGTTCTGAGCCTGGTATGTTTTTAATTTTCAGTTTCATTTGCAAAGGGTATCGTCTGAAGGGGCAGAAAACTTAGGACGACCGCAATGTTACTGGGGTCGACAAGACAAATATTTTGAGTGGCTTGGCTAAAACATCCAAAATCATTCCTTAAAACAATCCAGTGGGAATAAAACAGCAACTGCAGCCGCAAACATTACTTTATTATTATTGTAATGGTTCTGATGGAAAATGACTCTCTGGACACCCATTTTTACAAAATTGGTGCACAAACATCCGAGGATCAGCTTTGACTTTAATCCCAGCCTCAGGACTGGAAAGACAATGGAAACAAAAGGATTTTTATTTTTTTTACTGTAACCATCAGTTCACACTGAACTGCTAAGCAACTATTCAAAATTGCTTTTGGATTTAAACATATTGGCAAAATGTAAAACTTTTCAGCCAGACCGTTACAGTGACTGAGACATATAACAGATGGCTACTATACAATTTTAACTTTTGAACTCTTAGAATAAGCAGAATTAGAAGGTGCTGACCCCATTCAGTCAAGAAAACAGGAAAGTCTTTGGAGACTTGTTATCCTCATCTGGCCCAACTAACTAAGTAGTTTGTATAAAAACTTTAACAAGTAAAAACTTTGATATCTTCTTTCTTACTTCCATTTCCAGGTCCTTCTCCTCTGTCTGATGCCACCCCCTGGCTTGTGCACTGATTTTACAATCAGCAGCTAACAGACTCTGATCTGGAAACCCCATGGGAGAATTTAGTGAACTCTCTTCTGAAACTTCCATAGTGGCTCAGCCTGTCAGGATCTGTCTTTTGGATTCTTTTTGATAACTTTTTGTGTTTATTTTTAGATTTTAAAGTCATACTTTTCAATGACTTACAAAATATCTTAACTTTTTTGTGCATTTTTTCAAAATGTTATTTATTTGTCTATTTCTTTCGTCACTCAACTTCTGCAGTGAAAAGCCTTATTTAAAGTTACAATAATTTTGCATTGGTAACATACCTACAAAATGTTAGCAGCTGCAGCATTATAAAGTTTGCAAACGAAATATTTTTCATCACTTACCTGGAATTTTGGCCTTTGACTTCATGTTCCTCTCACACTTTTGTTTAGCCATGAACAACAAGCCTATCTGCTCCTCTTTTGTCAACACGTCATCTGCATAAACCTGCAAAAAAA
>JAVKLF010000064.1:6481790-6501413 GCA_034783495.1 Millerichthys robustus | reverse complement strand
CACTCACACCTAGGGACAATTTAGAGTTACCAATTAGCCTAACAGTCATGTTTTTGGTCTGTGGGAGGAAACTGGAGGACCTGGGGAAAACCCACGCAAGCACGGAGAGAACATGCATGCTATGATCGTCTAACTGAATCAAATTGATTGTTCTTCAAGTGATGCTGGATTATAAGTGAAACAAGTTTCTCTCCATATTTACTTGTGTTTTCCATGCTTGCAGCATATTTCATCATACATTTAACCCTGAAATATGTATTAGATGTAAATGATGGAGAGATTTGCCACTGAAAAGTGATTCGGTGTGACACTGTTAGTGTTGCGGACCCTAGCTTGTCCTGGCGGGGTGTCGCTGTCCCTCCGTGTCTTAATGATGCCTAATAACTGTGGGAGAATCAAAGGCACATCCAAACAGTTGGAACTCCCTCTGCAAATGCAATCAAACATTACCATTTAAAGTAACTTTTCAGTACAGAAGAATGCATGTAATATTTCTGTAAAAATACTAATTCTGCATGTCTTTATGATGGGCAACTAACCACAAAATTAACTGAAATGTACTTTCAGGCTTTGTGTAATGAAACAGAAATGCAGCAATGCCTATTTGCTATTAATTTGTTACAACAAATAATAAAATGAAACAAAAGAAAAATATGTGAGCTTAAATAAAATAAAATGTTTGTGCTGCAAGTCATTCTAGTGCTGGTATATATTCAGTCTGATTGGAGATAAAAACATGTAAAGGTTCTGTTCAGGATGTGTTAAAATTACTTGTGTGTTCCTAGTTTGGTTCTTTGAAAATGTATTTTCACCTTCAAGCCCATAATCTTTAGTGAGCAAGTGTGCACACTAAAAAAGCACTCTATGAAACCTGTCCTAAACTATAGATCTACTCCATTTATTCCATATTTTAGAGCATCATAAAGGAAAATGTTTAATGGTAATTATGTGATGTGGATGTCTGAAATCTTACTAAGATGATGTAAAACTTAGAAGCCTTAACTTTGAAACTATAATGCTTTGCTCTAAGAATTAAATTTAGGGCTAAAGAATTGATAACAAAAATTTTATTATTCTATTGACAAAAAAAAAGTCAATAATGACCAAACCTGTCATGTATTCTGTTACCTTGAAATAACTGGAACTGCTTTTTTTTCGTGAGCTAATGAGATGATTGGTGTGGAAAATAAGTGTATTGCACTCAGTTTCATCATTTAGTATCACTGTCGTGACACTTTGAGATGGTGTGTGTTGATCGATTGACTGACGGTCCTTTATGTGATTTCAGGTGCCAACATGAATATCCTAATTTTTAATTGACTTAAAAAACTTTCTCTTCTCTTGATATTAATATTCTGTTGTTAAAATCACAATTTTTGATCAGAGTCAATTAAAAATAATGTGAGTACCTGAGGTCATGATCTCAGTAAGAGATCATTAAGCATCTTCTCTCTTGATGTTTGTGCAAAAGTAAAGCAAGCATTATGACTCCTGGTTTTACTGCCTTTCACGTGTGAGAGGTGTCTTTTTTATTTAAGGATGACTGCTAAGGTGATGAAAAATTCCACCCTAGTAAAGTTTGTAAGTTTAAACTTAGAAACAAAATGACAATAACCATGCGTATTTAATGGAGCTTATCCTGGCATTTGATGGATACATTGAGTTTTTTGTGGGTTTTTTTTTTTCAATATTTTTAGAATGTGCCGTTATGTGAAATTTTTACTCAATTTGGTTTTGTTGTATTTAATTTTACTGTTCAAGTTTTACATTCAGTATTTTTGAATTTTTCTGTTTGAGTTACACGCACATTTGGAAAGCGCTATACTGCACTGTGTTGAGTTAAGCAGATCATTTGCAAACATCCATTTTAATTTGAAATCATCGTTCTAAAGCTGGGAGAAAAAGTGATGTACTACATTCAAATCAAAATTAAAGTTTTGCAAAATTACTTGAGCCAACAAAACTTAAAATCCCAGAAAGATTATTTATTAAATAAAATTGCATGATTGCTTGTGTTCATAATTTATGATTAGCAAGATTGTAATCTCATATCAGACCTATTGAATGTTTATTATTTTTACTTTATTTTAATTTGTTTGACTATACCAACAATGAATACTTAAAAGAGGCAATCAGAGTATAGTCTCAGCTGTTTTATCTAAATCAGTGGGTGAAAAGCAGATATATGGCATATTTTAATGAAAGTCATTTATCACACAGCCAGTCAGATGATCACAGCAGACAAGTAGGAAAAAAATTATCATAAGTCATAATTAATATCACTCAAATAAGCAAGTAAAATTAATTTTATTATCAAAGCCTATTTTACAAATGTACCAGCAAATCATTTAATATCAAAAATATCAGCACCCCCTAATTACTAGAGACAGATTGAGAAGAGATTATTCAGCAATCTAATCTACATTGCAAAGCTCTACTGGGGGAAATTTGACAAGAGATGGATGAAGCTTTACTGCGAGGTTATTTTAAGTAGGCATTTTCTAACTCTTAAGGATTTAAAGTCATAACCTGCAGGCAAATTGTAGAGACTAGTTCATAACAAACAAAAAAGTTATTTGTGCGTACAGCTTTCTCTTGTTGAATTTATCACAATGAAGCTATGAGACGTGATCCTGTGTGTTGAACTGATTGATTGGGTCTATCAGAATCATCTGAACTGTTCTCTGGGGAAAAAAATGAAAATCCTTCATTTGTGAACTATTTTAATATTATTGCATCAGTCATTTCACTAATGTTATTTCCATAAGGCTCCACTCAAAATTGATAGTTTTATTGCTTTCTCTTCCACTATTTTTAATAAAATAGTGGGTAAAGAAGACAGAAAGTTGCATAGGAAAGACATAATCTACATCTTGCCAGATCTGTCTTGTGCGTAACAAGAACCCGACAATCCGCCGAGTTATATTTTGGCTCAATAAATGCGACAGCAGGAGGACACAGATACTCTCAGAATTCAAACACGTGCAAGTCATCACGCAGGAAAACACAGTCAGGAGGTAGGAATTAAATCCCTACTAAGATTTCCTGAAACCACTGCTTCCTTCTAATAAATGTAATAACTGAGTGAGGCAGCCTGTCACAAAAAAAGAGCTTTGTGAGCTAAAGCTTTGTCCATTTGCTGTCAGCCTCTTCCCTGCTTCGGCGTAAAGGACAATGAAGTTATGGCTCGATTTCTGTCACTTCATTTAGACAAATGTGCTGAATGTGCAGACCCTCAGATAAAATACCTCCTCCCCATCTCTCTTTCTACACACATAATACATATATATACTGTATATATATACACAGCTCTTGACAACTCTTGTCTTTTAGCACTTGGACCTTTCTGGGAGCAGTTTCCATGTTTTCTCCGTGCATGTGTGTGTTTTTTCTAGGTTCTCCGTTTTCTTCCCACAGACCAGAAACATGCATGTTAGGTTAATTGGTAACTTTAAACTGTTCCTCAGTGTGACTGAGAGTATAAATGGTTGTTTAGTTTGTCTCCCCGTGACCCTGTGATGGACTTGCAACATGTCCAGAGTGTCCCCCGTCTCTGACTGTTGGAGATGAGCACCAGCTTCCTGCGTCCCAGATAGAAGATGCAAGTAAAGGGGAAAGATGGATGGATTTATATTCATGGTTCTTAAATCTTCCTTGCTTTAATTCTGAGCCTGTATGGAATAATCCTGCATTTTGACAACTGGATGTCTCAACTTTAAAAAAAAAAAGCCTCCCGTTTACTTTGAACACACACGCAGACTTTCCGCTTCGTTAAAATGGCAACAATTTCAAATAGGAATATACCAAACCTAAAAAGCAGGCAAAGATTCCTCACAGACAGCGCCTTTTCATGACTGAATGTTGAATCAGCTATAAATACACGGCTGTGTATTTAATTGTTTTCTTCTGCCATCTAAACCAACGAGCCTAGAGGTCCGCTGTGGTGTGGCGATGGATGACTGGGAAAATGCACTGTACCTCAGACACTGGGCGGACTGCCCTGTTGAATGCAAAACAGCCTCAGCCAAAACACACAGAACTGACTCCGTTTGCCTGCACAGTGTTAGTGTGTATCTGTGTGTGTGTCCAGCACACTTTATGGAGACAGCTATGACAATATTTAAGTAAACCATGCCCCCGTGAAGGAGAGAGATGAAACAGTTGCTGCTGGAGGAAGAAAAAATTGCCCTAATTGCTTTGGCTCATGCATGTGCAATCTTAAAATAGAGATAAAACAGTCTGTATCAAACACATTCAATTGTGCAGGAGCTAGGCGACCACACTTCACTTCACACACCCTTTTTGAATTGTTGTGGGGCAACACACCTAATGGAACACGAGTGTGATCACTAATACCAGCTGTTTGTTGTCAGCATTGCGGCATCTTAAATCCACTTTAATTCATCTCTAAAGGAGACATCAGACACATTGCTTTGTAATCAGCTCTGCAGTCCAAGTGTGACCGGCAGCAAAGTTAGCACACTGAGGTGATGGAGATAAAAAGCTGATTTTTTTAGTCTCAATCCTTGAACAGGACAGCAACTTTATGTGATAGCATGCCACCCTAATCACAAAATGCAAGGGCTTAAAGTAGCAATATAACCCAATAAGTTTGCAGATTTCAGGCAATATAAGCATTTAACTGATAAATATGTTGAGGAATGACGTCTGCTGCCTGTTTGACAAACTGTCAGCAATTAGGAAACACACCTGGAGCTCTCCTGCAACATTATAGGAAAATGATCCCACAGAATGGGATAAATGGAAGGACTTACCAGGCACAAACTGCTGAAGAGTGAGATGAGCAGAAAGTCCAGGTTGTGGAGCAGGGAGGATCCCATCCCTGACTTGAGGCGACTCTACCTCCCAGAAGTCTCCCTTCTTCTTCTTGCACGGTTTAGACAAGCGCCAAAGGAACTCAGAAGCGACGATTTAATCTACTTAACTCTCTTCAAAGTGGAGCGAGATGCGTCTTTCTACTCCATTTGGCCTCTCAGTGCTTCTGGCGGCTTGTGGAATCATAACTCTGTAATCGTCTCAATTTAATTTCCTATAATCTACTGTATGGTCCGGTTCAGCTCGCTCGCCTTATTTCTCTGCATCTGTCTCTTTTTTTTTTCCTTTCCTTTCCTGAAATTACATCCACATGTCAGAACTATTTATGTCGCTCTCTCTCACTGCAGTGGGAAGTTCAAATGATTCTTTGTAGGGAAAGAAACCAATGCTGTATTTTTAGGTCCTTTTTTTTAATCATTTACCCGCAGACTGAACTTAAACACTTCAGTATGGAGCTGAGCGCCTTCTGGTTTTCATCCAGTCTTTCCCAAACTCAAGATCAGAGTTGGAATCGGAACAGAAATAAATAAATAAGAACTAAAATAAATGAGTCAGGCTCAGATTCATGGATCACTCACTCCATCACCGGGGGGGCTGTTGAATTTCACAACTCCGTTCCTTCTCTGACTCATGTCACCATCAACGCGCCAGTGCAAGGGCAGGATCTCAGACAGGGTTTACTTTTTGCATTTAAAAGTAAATATTAGCAATCTTGTGACAGAGCAGAGACTATGTTAAGAGGAGTGGGCTTGTGAATTGAATAAATGTACAACTGCACCTCGCTTCTCTTACTTTCAATCCCTTCTTTCCCCCCCAAAAAAAAAAAAATTTAAATATTCAAAACTTGAAATCACGCATGGTCTAACAGTAGGCTACTGAATGTATGAAAGTCTCCAACTGACTCTGTTTACAAAAGGGTGATGCAGAGAGAAAGTAAAAGAAACGCCAGCTCGGAATCAATAACCTGTACTTACTATCTGACGCACAGATAATTCGCAATTGCGTGTGTTTTCGCGCAGCAGGAGTTGAAGTTTTGTCGCGTTGGGAAGCGTCTCCAGATTGCGCGGCAGGTCGCGCGCTGTAGTGAGTGGAGTGTGTGTTTGGATGGAAAAGGGAGAGAAGGCAGGTACAGGGTGGAGAGTCCAAGGCTCTCATTGGTGCGTTCGCTCTTACGTTGGAATAAACCACGACTCCAAAAATGACAGTTTTTTTTTCTTCTTCTTCTCCTAAAACAAACTCCACATTGAACAGATCTCAGTGCCTCTGCCAAACCACTTTTTCCCCCTGCAGTTTCTCAAAAATTGCATGTTGGTTTGGATTACAGAAACATAATGCAGGGAGATTTGTTATTTTTTTTATTTTTTACTGCACATTGGGCTTTACGCCCAATGTGACGTAAAGCATAAAACGAGTGTGATGACGTTCAACAATGATTGACACTATTACTCCAATCATATTATGAGGAACAGGGACTTTCTAAAGGGGGAGGCCAGTGGGGGCTATGACACCCCTTACAATTTGCTCTGGTCCCCCAAGGAACAGTGTGGTGGTGAATCACAGTACATGTTTAAACATCAAAACACTATTTTTACTGTAGGGCAATGGTCTTGTCCTTTATTGTCTAAGAATAATACCAATCAATCAATCAATCAATCAATCAAGCAAGCATATATAAAAAGTGTTGATCAATATGCTTCACATGGAGGAAAAACATACAATGGAATTAAAACCATGAACATAATAAAAAGGCTAAAACCAGACAAAAAGACACAATTCCAAACAATGCTGTGTTAAACTCAAATCGAACTTGAATTAAAAGCCGCTGTTAAAAGGTGAGTTTTCAGGCAGGATTTAAAAGACTCAACAGACTCTACAATAAGAATCTTGAGAGGCAATTTGCTCCAAAGTCTGGGGTCTGCCACAGCCCACAGCCATTTGTTACAAACCAACATATAAAAAGTTGCAATAGTGGTGATGAACGCATGGGTGAGGGATGTCAGCACAAAAAATATATATGACCAACATTATGCTAAATGAAGATAACTGTTGTGGCAGAAAAAAATAGTCTGAATCTATATGCCAAAAGCATTATTAAAAAATGAAAATTCTGTTGCAGCTTTTGATTTTAATGTTCCACCCTAAAATTAATCTGGCCACATCTTTAAAATTTATAAGAGTGTACAAATATTTTTTTTTCTCAGCCCAAACTCAACATTAAAGTTAAAAGTCAAAGTCATGATATTTTGAACCAATTTTCTCATAGAAAACCTGATATCTTTTATGTTGAAATTTAATTACCTGCTGCTCTGAGACCGGCTGTCAGTATGTGTTTGGAAGTGTGAGGACATCCAGCTGCTTTATTTTAAAACACACCTCATCACAAAGTTGAATACAGCTGCCCAACCCACACAAAACAAGAGCTGCTTCTTCTCAATAATCTAATCTAACAGCTGAGATTACAATCCAAATCCTGCTGGCTTACAGTTCAGATAATATGTGATAATATGAGTAAAATATTCCATCTTATTAAACATAAGGTCACAGATAGCAAGAAAATTGGGTTTTCAGCCACTAAATCACTGTCACTTTGCACTGTTTAGAAGTCAGCCTAAGCACCAAACATAATGCGCACTGAAAAAAGTATTAGTATAAACAATTTTTCTGCTGGCACACAGAAATTTATTACTTTTGTGAACTAAAGCAAAGTATGCATTATCCATCAGAGAGAGAGAGTAACTTTTTAGTGTTAAAGGCAAAGACTGCTTAATGTTTTTTGCCACTCTGAACACACAGATGAAACTAAACATATCTTCAGTGAAGCCTTTTATTCTCAATTGGCATCTGAAGAAGAGCTTTACCTTTACTGTTTAAAAACGCATTACTGTACATTGCTGCTAAGATTTTGGAAACACTTCTCAAACCTTTGTGTTTTATTCTGTTGCTCCCCCACCTCCTCTCTTAAAATAACAAGTCAAATGTTACAGTTTGGACATGTAATAAATCAATATTTTTAGAAATCACGAGAAGAGGGTCCACCACCAGTCTTTCCACATTTTACACCAAACCTTGTATTTTTCCAGATGTTTAATTCATTAACTTTCCCTGGGTAATAATTTGCTATTAGCCATGAATTTATTCCCCAAACCACAGTTAAATAAATTATTTCATGTGTCCAAAAAGTTATTTTAATTCCTGATGGTAGCCAAGGGGTTTTGGTCAGAAAAAGAGGAAAAATCTGTCAGTATTTGACTGAGAAATTACTGAAACACAAATATTCCTGGCTAAAAAAACAAACACAAGGACAAGACTAGTTTCCTGTAAGTGTCAAGTTTAAGATTAAATTGGTTAAAGTGCTTTTTGCAAATGCCAAATTTCTTTGTTTTATAAAGCTGTTTTTAGACATCATGGCCATGAATGTTTTTGTCCAAACCATAAATATGGGTATTGAACATTTTTTAAATACCAGAATCATAAAATAGCAACTTTTCTTTAGCAAATTGAGTTTAATATTAAGAATATTTTACACAGTCGTTCTTTTAATCTCCAGGTGGGAGGAGTACATAAAGAAAACCCACACATGCATGGGGAGAATGTGCAAACTCCTCACAGAAAGCCAAGCTCTGAAATTCAGATCTACAGCTTTCTTGTTCCGTTTCACGTTAAAGTAACCATTCAGTGCAGATAAGGCTCCTTCTCCTTCAGTGAACAATGTGTACGGTAGTCAGATTAATAATGCACTATGGAGTACCTGAGCGTTATTAAAAAAAAGGTCACTTTTGTTTCCTGAATTTGTATTTCTGAGAACATCACAATTTAACTGAAATAACTTCCACTATTTTGAGCGTCAGCTTCATTCCGGTTGTGAATGGATTTGTTTGGGGGTCATGATATAACGAGTATTAGTTGGGTTGTCATAAACAAATAGCTCTAAGCAGTAATTGTTCATTTGCCATGAAGATGCCACCTCGCAGTGTCCCTGTGGGACATTTGAAAAACACCAAGCATGACAATTAATGGGAACAGTTTATGATATGTTTTGCTACTTTCTAATTCCTGAATCAGGGTCTGTCTTCTTCTCCCCCTGGTCTCTAAAAAAAGCATTTCTTTTGAAAGGTTCTCTTTGAAAGGTTAAATGTGACTTTAAGCTAATTACTGTATCTCTGTGCCACCTCTGCCTCCACCATCATATTTGTCAGAGAAGCACAGCGCTTCTGATCCTTGACATCCATCTGGCATGATTAATATCCACCACCAGTAACTATCTACATGTAAGGAACCATGATCTGCCGCGACAGCAGAGTCTATACCGCTCTGTATGTCTGATCGTCCAAACTCGCTCATGTATCACCTCTGACATCATTTATCTTCTTTCTATATTGGCTGCTTGACAAATTACAACAAGCAACACAACACACGAGAGCTCATTTACAACAAGAAAATATTAAGCACTTGTCGTGATTATTATGAGACTCATTTGTGTCAGGTCGGTAATCTCACTTTAATATTCATGGGAAAATCTGAAAGGCTGCCAGACCTACTATTCCACACAGATTCAGCTTTTCTTGCATTTTTATCAACCTGAATAATGGAAGTCAGGTGGCAGTTTGGGATCACTTCTCTGGTGATGCATAATGGGCAATCTTCCAAGAAGTTAGACGCAGGTTCATGGCAAGACAGCAAATATTCCACTCGGGAGATTTTTTTTTTTCTCCACCCACTGTATATGTTCATTTAAAATGACTGCTGGTATCAACACATCTCTGCTTTTTTTGCTTTATATACTATTTAATATCACAAAAAACTGCTTTTCTTTCTTCAGTGCATTTTGCAAAAACATCAAGACACGGATAACACAGAAAAATCGTCATGTGTATTGTGACATGTGTTATAACACACACCTTTATGTTTTCTGAATCGCAGCAAAGTATGTACAATTTTTAGAATTGTTTAAAATGGAAAATCTTTACTCGCTGAAATGTGATACTCAGAAACTTACATTATCACATCACGTACTTCCTATCAAAAGTCACCAGGGATTAGGTTTGAATGACTTTATCTTCTTCACTTCCATTTTTTTCATTTCCAGTTAACTCGCGTCTCGTTTTTTTGTCAGAAAATGTCACATACAACACAGTCAATGGCCTGTTTTTTTGGTCATGAAACTGCTTTCAAGAAGTTATTTCCATTTAGATTCTGGTCAACTCATTTTCTCTGAAGCAATTCTTGTTTTGACAGCTCATCTACTCAGGTCTCTCAAAGGTATGCCCTGGAAAAAGAGCAAAGCATCCATTCTGGTCAAAAGATCAAAACGTCAACCTCTCGTTCAAGCACTAACATTTTTGACATAATATATTTTAACATCCATATTTGCCTTTAAATCATATTTACAAATCAATGCAAATACATAAATACTAGTGTTTGTTACAAAATTATCTGAATATTATGATTTAAAATATGTCATAAAAAACTATCAAGAGATGATGCTAATAAGAAACGGAGGACAGTCAAGGTTGTTATGTACTGTCAAAAACGATCACTAATGTATAAAATGAAAAAATCTACAGGCTAACCTGGAGCAATCTGGGAGCTATTCACAGTATGTTGCACACTTTAACTATTATATTTCCATAACTAAAGGACAATATGTAGATCATGGGTGACAGAATGTTTACAGGAAAACATGTTCAATAAGATCAATAGTTATTCTAGGAATACAGTTTATTACACAACAATAAAGAAACAGATGCAGAGTTTTTGATAAATCCAGTGCATTAGTTTGCTAAAAGGCAACATAAGGTCTGGCACCTCAGTGCTGCCTCGACATTATGTAAAGATCACAGCACAGCGTGAAAACGGAAATTATCTGTCACAATGTAACGTTTTGTTGGTGTTTCCTAACAGAAAGGACAACAAAATCAATGTAGCGAGGATGCTGCTGTTCTAATGAATAAAGGAAGTTTCCTCAGGAAAATCAATGCCTCAAATAAATCTTTTCTTTGTCCTTATTGACTCGTGACAGTAAAAAAATGTAGGAGTATGGAAAGGACAATGGACAAAGGATAATTACACATTACATTTTGTCTTGTCTTTTAATTATGAATTTATTCTTATTGTCTTTAAGTCGATCTATATTAAAATGAGATTTGATGAGTAAGAAAGAACCACTCAGGCTCAGGTAGGTATTCTTGTGACCATAGGAGGGCGGTGTGATTCAGCTGCTGCCTCAGCTGTCGCTGTTTGATAACACAGATGCTTCCAACTTATAATGAGGACCTGAAAACTGACATTTTGAGTCTCAATTAGCACAGCCTTCTCAGTACTTCTCACAGTAATATGTTTGATGCATGTATAGTTCGAACATGTGACCACATAGGATGGGGAGCTAAAGTGTTTACCAACGAGCAACAGCGAGAAGCAGAGTGAAGGTTGCCAGTGACATACAACCCCACACTTAACCTTAAAGTTAATAACAAATATTCAATTAACCCAACATGCATGTTTCAAGAAAAACTCACACTCCCCACAGAAAGACATGAGCTAAGATTTAAACCTGAAACTTTATTGATACAAGATACATATAATTTGGTCCCCACCGCAATCTATGTTGAATCTTCTTGATTCATGTAGGTATTACCTCACTGCTATATGTTCAAATATTAGATTTCTAATTTAGCTCTAATTACTTTTGTCATACTTAAAATAAAGGTCACATACTATAATGATGTTATAAGAGAAGATAGGACCTACAGTAGTTGCACAGACTCTGGTTCCTAAAACCCAACATGGTAGATTCTGTAAAACAGGTCCTGTTGGCTTTAATTTCCAACAATAGGCCATGTCAGGGGACACTTTGTCTATAGTAAACACACGCAAGGTAAGGTGACACTAACCATCACACCATCATCCAAACTTACCTTCAAATTTAGGCAAAAACAAAGGAAAATAGGAAAAGTGTGGAAAAAAGATTTATCAGAAAGAAACAAAGCAGTTGTGACATTGTTAATGTAAATAAAAGTTAGTCCAAGCACACAACGTTTTATTTGAAGATAACCTTGGAGTTGCAGCTTGTACATCACAAGCTGTACAACAGGATGACTAAGGTTATGTGAGATTTCACCTTCATAAAAAAAATAGGACAGTTTCAGTGACCCATCAGAGCACCCTTACTATTTCTGGGTAGTTATTTTGCAGCTACACATTCATCCAGGGTGCATACATCTGCTCTGAAGGTCATCTAATGTGTCCAAGAAACAATTGGCTTTGTGCTGAAAGCTGGATCTTCTCCAAAGTGACATAGCAGCCAGATAACAAACCAACTCCAAAATAGCAAACCTAACAGGTCTTAAATGTTTGTAGATCTCCACTCTGTGCAGTGGGTCATGTCATAAATTGTTGCTGTTGTCTGTCAGTGACAAGAACTGGGAGAAATCTGGGTGCAGGGGTTGGGGGAGGAAGGGGGCTGGGTGACTGATGCAGGGTTGGATCCATTTATACTTAGAAAGACAAAGTTTCCGTTTGTATTTTTATCTGGGTTATCTCAGCCAGACACTGACAAGTTTAGTCATCGTTTTATTCAGATTAATAAGGAAGTAACTGTGGTCATGACTTATTTTTTTATTGTCTTTAGAGCTTGCAAATGCTGCGAATATTTTAGGACTTTATATTCCCCACTTATTTTAGGCTAGACAAGATCAAAAGCAGCGCAACACAAAGAGGAAAAGCAGACATTATTATTTTTTTATTAATATTATGTTTTACTGAAGCCCTGTTTTCTATATTTTAAGTTACTTACAGTATAAACTACATGTAGAAAAAAAGTTAGTTTCCAAGAAAAAAGGAAGGTAAATTTTTTAACTAACAGAGAAAATAAAAAACAAAATGAAACAAGTAATATTATAATTTCTCTCAAACATCACAGAATGGGGTATTTTTAGCCTAGCAAATACAATGGAAAAGCATAATTTTGGGTTACTTCCTGTCAGTAGATTTACCATCACTGATTAGAGTATTTGGCCATTTTGAAAGATGAGCCTGATGTCTACGCTACGCATTCAGAGCGAACACAGGAGGGTGATCTAATGAGGCTTCCATTTTTCTTTATTAAGGTTTTTTTTTTTCCATATTTCAGAACAAAAATATATTGAGGCATCAGTGCACATGTGAAACTACCCCAGAGTAACCACACATTTTCTAACAGATAAACAGGTGCACATAGAACTGATGAACAGAGAGATACATTGACAGATACACAAATAAATCACTTTCAGTCTGACTGCAAGTGCTGAAGGGCTCAGTCTTTTCAATTATTAAGGTAATGATTAGTAATATTTGGTAATTTCTGCTGCCTTGAATCTCAAATTAGCTGTTTCTGTAAATCAAAGTAAGTCAACACTCAAACAGAAAGTGCATCATCTCCTCATTCAGGGATGTTTGTTCCTAGATGATGTGTTTTATAGGGTTGCAAACATTTCAATTAAAAGCACATAAACCATTTTTAGTTACATGCTGTAAGATGCAAACAAAGATCTTAAGGCACTGGTCAGTTTTTCAGGTCATAGGTAAGCGGCTGTAAATACTTTATAGAGAAATGAGATGACAAATTAGGAAGTGAAAAAATAAAAGTGTGTGAAAGCTACTTTAGAGCTGAACCTAATAAAATTTACAATTAAAACTTGAAAAATTCCAACACTTCCATTAAACCTACAAGATTGTTTTTCTCTCAGCATAAATGTTAACATTTTTGTGGCATTAAAAGTATTTTTAAAAACAGTATGAGTAGATTGTATCAAATGTTATTCAAAGCCCTTCATTAAACATCCTAACTCTTTATTTATTTATTTTTGATTTGACAATCATAAGAGCTTTGATGCCAGAATGAAGATGAAAGCTTGACCCTTGGAGGATTCAGCGCCTAATTAATTTGCATTTTAATTAAATGCTGGAGTTCTCGCTCCTTATATGTGATCTTTATAACATCACATCAAAACAAAACATTGTCCTCTCTGTTTCTACCTGATACCAACTTAAAGTGTCACTTTAATATTCAAAAACTACTTTCCAAACTTATATTTTTTATGACACTCAACCTTTGGAGTGTTTTGTTCACGTGCAACAACACTCATAAAACCCAGATCCGACAGAAACAACATTCTTTGACCCCTATTTGGAGACGGATTTGAATTTGAGCCCCGCGAATCCCTGAGATCAGACCAGATAAACGAGCATCACTATAAAGACTTGTCCCTGCACATCACGTGACTAATGCTTCCCCACTTGGAGTTTTAATAATAATCAAGGATAATTGCTGTTCATCACACTGTATTGTGGCATGCACACTCAAAACACCTTCTCCTGGTGTTTTGGCAATCATGATTGTCTTTTACCCCTCCTCCCTTGTAACTGCCACACTTCACAGGTCAAGGTCAACGGCTGAAGATTGGTGAGTTCATATGAGATCTCACTTGTGCTGATTAAAATAGCCTGTTTAATAGAAGGTTCTACCTCTGGGATTTCAACTAATGTGGTTCTCTACACACATACGTACACACACACACACACACACACACACACACACACACACACAAAGGCACAACAACAAAGGTTTGTCTTAAATAGAATCACAAAGGCATATCCTTTTATAGTCCTCTCCCTGTTGTTGGCAGCCTGGTTGGACATAGAAAGGGGAGTGGAGGAGACACCTGTGGTCAGAGGATAAAGGGGCTCTAATCTCCCACCTTCGTCCGCAGTGCGCAGGATTCCTCTGTTGTGTTGTCTCCGAGTGTCCCTTGCAATGGCTCCTAAAAAGAAGGAAGAGCCAAAGCCTGCTGCACCAGCAGCAGCCCCCAAGCCCCCAGAGCCTGAGCGCCCCAAGACCCCGGAGTTTGACCCATCATCAGTGACGGTAAATCTTCATCATCACTCAACGCAGAGACATAGTTAGCCGAATTTAATAATTCATTTATAAGTTTTGGGTTTTGTGAGCCTCTTTAGTTTATATTATTTGGGTGATTTAATGAAAACCATTCAGTGCTATCCGACATCTTTTCAGAACATCAGAAACCCCATGTGATCTAAACTTTACAATGCAAGCCACACACTTCAGTGCAACTTATTAAAAGAGCTTTACAGACCATGTGGTGAACTGTAAGCGTGTAGTGTTATACAGCTAAGAGGACACAGTGAAACTGTCAAGGCCAGTTGTAATTAGTGCATCAGACATCTTGGAAAGTTTAGTTTCTGCTGACTTGGCCCCTTCTCAGTGGATGAATGTTTTCCTGGTTGAGCAAGCCGCCATGTTACAATGGTTAAAACCACAGAATATGATTTTCATTATGTCTGTGGATGGCAGACCACCCGCTTTTCTTTTCAGAGGAGGGGGAAAATGGTGAAAAGCTAGAAGGAAGAAAAATACAGATAATTACAGCTCTATTCCATCTATCTTTAAACATGCTTAGAAAAGTTTGGGGATAATGTTTTCTCAGTTTTGTGTTCAGTTTGGTGTTTGGAGACATCCAGACAGGAACCTGGTGCACCAATCTGAGTCAATACATGTAAATTAAAAACGTGATTGTAGAGCTGCAAATTTATTTTTGTATACTTAATATTAAAGATTTCTCTGGAATGTAAACGTAGTTGTAAAATAAATTTACCAGCTTATGCCTTTGGGATTTTTCTGTTGAAAAACATAAAATAAAGGCAGCTGAATGTCATTCACATTTTTGTAAATCTACTCTCAGACACACAAAAATTGGGAAGAGAGCAAGACTACAGTTTTAACTACTTTTTAAAAAAATGATATAGAAGAGAAAATGTGTTTTGACTGAAAGATTTCATTAAATTTGAACCTAAATGCTTCTGTGCAACAAAACCTTGTTAAATCTAAGTGACATTAATAGAAGTAAAGTCTCTTTGCACCTATAAATAAACCAATGCAAAGCTAGGAGTAAAATAAGTTCAACAGCACATTGGACACAAGGTCACTGATAACTATATGAGAACAGATGACGTCTGTAACTCAATCTATTGAAATGGTATGATAATGAGGTATTATACACAACGATTTGGTCCTTTTTTATTTTTCCTGTAATTAATAAAATTATTCCTCTCTGCTGCCTTGAATGATCTGCAGCCCCCTGACTGCTTTGTTTGATTTGTCTTTTCTCAGCTGGAATTCACTCCGGAACAAATTGAGGGTGAGGCTCATTTCTTGCTGGCGTTGTGTGGACTGTGAGCTATTTATAGAAAGACAAAAACATGGTTGTTCACACACTAATCTCTTCAGTGTGTGAGAAATGTTTAGCAACAGCTGGTGATGATACTGTGGATCAGACATATGTTAATTTTTTTAAAATAATCGATTCAAACCATATGTGTCCTAGAAATTGTTAAAGAGGAGTGAAACTCTTTGGAGTTTGAATCCTTATTGCTTTACTTTTATGCGATGCATGCTGTTGCAGATAATTACTTGAGGCTGATCAGCACATGCTCTTGAATGACAATGACATTAGTAAAAATAAAATTGGGATTCATCACCATTTCGCTTTTTTCACAGACTTTAAAGATGCTTTCCAGCTGTTTGACCGCACACCAACCAATGAGATGAAAATCACTTACGCTCAGTGTGGGGACTTGATCAGGGCTTTGGGCCAGAATCCAACCAATGCAGAGATCATGCACGTTCTCGGAAAGCCCAAACCTGAAGGTTTGTTGTTTGATCAGCTGAGTTATTCTTTTCTACATGCAACATGTTTTAAGTACACTTTAGTTCAATACAAACTCAAACCTTTTCATCTTATCTTAATGTTTAACCCCTGCTACTTTCCACAGACATGCAGTCCAAGATGCTTGACTTTGACCAATTCCTACCAATCCATCAACATATTTGCAAAGCCAAGGATCGTGGAACATTTGAAGACTTTGTAGAGGGTTTAAGAGTGTTTGACAAAGAGGGAAACGGTACAGTGATGGGGGCTGAGCTCAGACATGTTTTAGCAACTCTGGGTGAGTTTAACTGTCTTAAAGTAAGCTGATTTCAGAAGGCTGTAGAATTAATAATGCATACTGATTTGACAATTTTCCTGTTTCCAGGTGAGAAAATGAGAGAGGATGAAGTGGAGCAGCTGATGCAAAACCAAGAGGATGCTAATGGTTGTATAAATTATGAAGCTTTTGTAAAGTACATTATGGCAACCTAAAAAAAAGACATCTGTTTCAGCCTCAGTGTATTGTGGTGCTACATTACTGAACATTTTGAAATTAGTGAGACTAAATGAGTTTGTCTCTCCTTCACTGAAAAACCAAGATTTTGTTCCCAAACGATCTTTGGTTTTCCTGGAAATACCTTTCTGTAAATTTCTCATTTGCATTTCTCATGAATAGATGTAACTGATAAATGCTTCACCTATTTTCTAGGGCTTCTAATGCTGATTCTGTGCATCCATAAACATTTTGTCCATCGTGGTAAATAAATGCATTGGTTTTGATGATGTCTCATTATTAGTAATAATGCTTCGTGTTCTCCCTTCATGGAGAGCAGTTTGATTTGGAAAACATGTTTGGCTTCAGGGAGAATTTATAAGCAAAAGATAGGTAAAAAAAAAAAGATTTATAACGTCAAAGAGATATTCCTTATTACTATCATCAATTGAAGAAAATACAATAAACAAACCATACCATTGTAATGATAAAATCCAAAAGACTCAGCTTCTAGGTACACAAACTTGGCAGAAAAAACATGTTATTTATAATTGAAATCTCTTTTCTTTCAATACTTTTCTTCATGTAAACAATAAAACATTATTACATTTGAAAAGCAGATTATAATAAAGGAAAATACACAGTTGCAAAGAAAACACATTATCTTAGGATTTGCTTTTTAAAAATGTGAAGTATATAAATTCTAAAACTTTTACAAAGGATTATTCGCATTATACTCTAAGAATGTGACAATGAGTAGTACTTCCCCTTTATAGCCAGCAGAGGACACTGTTGCTCAACATTTAATTGCTCTGAAATGAACGTGCAGGATTCTCTTCACATTGTGAGATAAAACAGCTCCCCATTATTAAAAACGTAAGTTAAAAAAATTATTGTTGATTTAATAGTATGACCATCATTATAAATGTGATGACTCCTGAAGATAGGAGCAGTCGACAGAAAAACAACATATTTCAATGTTTTCTTTCCTTGAAAATACTCGTTTTTCCCCTGAGATGGGGGAATAAAAATGCCAGAAACAGAGCTGATATAAACTCTGAGTCAGTTCTTGTAATTATGGGCCAAATCTGCCTTCTGTTCAGAGGTTTGTTCAATCTAAATTCCAGAACAAATCCAAAATGGTGATTTAGATTTACCTCTCAAATGCTTACAAACCATCTGACAATATATTTCCGATGTGTCACATGGTCACCATGCCAATTCCTCCTAATGTGCAGTATTTATTTATTTATTGACTGTTGAACAAAAGGAAAACAGGCAGTATAAAGTATGCAGACATTATATCGTAATAAAAATGACAGATTAGTACGTTGTTAGTTTTGTAGTTACTTACTGTAATGTTATAAAATATTAAAAAGTATACACTGTATACTGTGCGTAAAACTGTCTGACACCTTTCAGACGGAGTTTGAGAAAGTTCCTCTTGTGGTGATAAAGTTATCTATTAGTCAAACCCTGACAATAACATTTTGGTAAATGTCATACAATATTGCAATTCTTTGCTTGACCTGTTGGCAGTTAGAGTGTGTGTTGTGAATGACTGTCATCTAGAACCTCATCTTAGCTCAATATATGAGTTATAGAGATTTTTCTATTTCAGAAAAGTCAGTTGGTTGTGACAGCAATCTGAAATTGGGATGAGTCCAAAAGATGTTCTAAAAGTTGTTTTTTAAAAATCCATCATTAGTTCATGAGATATTTTGCTAAAGGTACAAACAAACATGCACACACAAGGACAAAAACATTCTTTCTCCTCCTTTAAGTTTTGCAGAGGACCATAATGAAGATTTGATTAAAATGCATAGTTGAAGAACAATTGAATGGATGTTAATTTTAGATCAAAATTGTAATGGAAGCTAAAATTAAGTCCTTACTGTACAGAAATAAAAAAAAGATCTCTCTGGAGGAAAAAAGCTGTGAAGTAGCTTAGTTAAAAAGCATCCTTACTTTATTTGAAGCCTGAGTCAAGCTCCAAATATAGAGTTCCCATCTCCCTCAACAGCTGAAGAAGCTTTTTAAGACAGCCTGATGTGTCTCAGTCTTTTGCACATCATGTTTGTCATGTAGCCTTGCTCAAAGAACTTTGTAGTGTTGAAGCATGAACTTGTCAAAGTTGACAGGATCAGGCTTCTACACCGAGACAAGATACCAGCTGAGTACGCCCCAATACATACTGACACATAGCCACAGGTTGGATGCATGTTTGACTGGGAGGCCTGTAGCAGATCCCACTGAACTCGAGTCACTTTAAGGTTGTAGGTTGGACCATGTCAAAGTTTAAATTTGTCATTAAAAGTAACATTTTTTTCAGTTTATACAGTGTTGTCAGCCCTGAACAACCTCACTCAACCCATACTCTGAATGTAACATCTTGTAATTTCATGTGTTCGCAAATAACATTATATTTTAAAGGTTTGACCAAAACAACTACAATGTTTCAATTTCTCAACAAAAGCTGATCTTTATTTTAATCTCTGGCATGAAAGGACTGAGAAAAGAACTAATAGAAACAGTTTTTAAATGTGCAAATAAAACATCTACTGACTGTGATGACATTGACATGTTCGTTCT
>JAVKLF010000064.1:6464765-6481663 GCA_034783495.1 Millerichthys robustus | reverse complement strand
TTTCAAATATGTTAAATTTGTTAATTTTGTTATTACTTTTTATATAATTTTGTTTTGTTTTGTATACATGTTTGAAATAAAAAAATTCATTGCGAAAGGCAGTAAATCTGATCAAATCAAAATGGATTGTTAGTCATTAAACAACTTAAATTTCACTTTTTCACGGGAACACTGTTTTATTATCCATTAGTGTCATCGGTTTTACAATACATACTGTGGCAGAAATCCTGCTTCAAGGTGCTGCTGCTGCTTTGAAAAAAAAATAACCTAATGCCATCATATCTGTTAGCTGAAACAGAAACACTATTTTTAATCATAAATTTGGGGCAAAGATAAAAAAGGATCTTATCTCCTGTTTGGACTTTGTGTTGCTGATAACAATCAACTGTTTATCTGATACAAGAAACCTTCATTTGGTTGTATCGGAGTCCTTGCTTTTTTATGTGAGGATGTGTAAGTTAAGTCCTGAGGGTTTCTGGCAAAGGCTTTAGTTTCCGCTCCATTTCACCTTGGCTCAGCCTAAATGTATGAAACTGCATCTAAGAGGCACTCTCTCAGGGCGTCTTCTTTCCCATGACTAATTTACAATAATTATATATTTATAAGGATGTCAGGAAATGACAGGCCACAGTAAAGCTAGATACATCCTTTCAATTATTATATAGCATATTTAAGTAAATTGACATTGATAAATAGGAATAATGGATCCTATGAGCCATCACAGTTAATTACCATATTGTTGACAAGTCTGTATTTTGAAAAAAAGTTAGAGGAAAAAAACTGAAGTACCATTTTATTCTGAAACATGGTCTCTGACGTGTACAGGTACAAGTGGAAGTCAACAACACTATGGTAGATATAATTTTTTTTGTAATTATTCTAGAAGAAATAGCTTACATTTCACAGAAAAATGCACTTATTTTTGTTTGTAAGGCAACGTGGGTTTTCTCCTTAAAATAAACATCAAACGGTTTGTTTCACTTTTTTGTACAGAAACATGTTATGTATAAATAACATTAAAAGAAACCTTTTGTTTTGACCAAATCCACCAGCAACTATAGAAATATGACTATAAAATGTTTTATGTACAGTAGGTAAACATGGGTTGGCTCTTTGGTGAGTTTGAAGTAATGTTTTCTTTTTTTTATTTGTGCATAAACATATTTCATAACGCTAATGCGATATAGTCTTTTTAGGTTATAATGATGCAGTGATGATGATGATAAAATATTTACAACAAATTTCACTCCGAGTCTTCAGTATTTTATACACCAGCTAACTTCTAGTACAGTCAAGCAGAACACTGGCTACAAATATTTGGTGAAATTGAACTAAAGTTTTTAGAGTACAATTATTCAAAGCACAACTTACATAAACCCTGCAAGGGTCTCATAAGTTGGATTGGTCGGGCCAGACAAAGAGCAATTTACTTGTATAAACAGAAGACAAGGAGCCCTTGCCCAGATGTGGATTATCAGGGTCCCAACCTGGAGCCAGGCCTAGGAGAGGTATTCTGAATAATGTTTGTGCCTATGCACCGAATGGCAGTTCAGAGTACCCCTAGCCTTCTTGGAGTCCTTTATGGGGGTGCTGAAAAGTGCTCCAGCTGGGGAGTCCATTATTTTGTTTGGGGACTTCAAAGCCCACACGGGTGGTGACAGTATAACCTGGAGGGGAATGAGTGGGAGGAACGGCCTGATCCGAACCTGAGCAGTGTTCTGCTGTTGGACTTCAGTGCTAGTTTGTTCATAACGAACACTATGTTCAAACATAAGGGTATTCGACCCAGAACACGCTGTAGAGACTCTCAGCCGGCCCGAGATTCACTTGGAATCCTCCTGGAAAAGCTGGAAGAAGTGGCTGTGGAAAGATAGACCTCCTTGCTCAAACTGAAGTCCCCATGATCCGACTCCAGAACAAGCTGTAGATAAATAGATGGATGGATGGATGGATGGATGGATAGATGGATGGATGGATGGATGGATGGATGGATGGATGATGGATGGGTCTTACATCAACCAATAATGAAATATTTCATGTTCTGTACATTTAAAAAAGCAATGTGTTTACAAAATATTCTCTGAAAAATTTTAATCTAACAAAAAATAATTCAAAAATTCACAAATAAACATAATAATCACCTAACATTATACACGTAAAAAGTGCCACTTAATTTTAACAACATGTTCATTTATCACACTGTACTGAATAAAATAAGTGGGCTCATGTGCTCACTTGCAGTACAATTTAAACTTTTTATTCATTTTTTATTCACAATAAAACACAAAAATGAACATGTTTGCTAATATCCAATGTTTTTCCAACCTTTTGGCTCATGCCACAACAAGCAAAACATTATAGGATGACTTACAATGGAACATCAGCAATAAAGATTCACGTTTTGGAACACAAAACAGGTTTTTAGATATTTTGTAAACCCTCTCAAAATAAATCTGTTCAGGTTATTCTCATTAGCCAAAAACAACATATTTTTTTTGTTTGTTTGTTTCTTACAGCTACCACAGCAGAGACAAGCCTTGTATCCACTGGGATTAGCCTTGTGAGCTATAAGAGCTGGCAGCTGTAATATGGTGACCTGACCAGAGCAGGGCTTTAGGAGAGCGACTGGTTCCCGTTACTTCAAGCTCCTCTTCAGAAGCTTAGTCGTGACACTGATGACGAGAAAGCCACAAGGATTCCATAAGCCAATATAAGAATTTAATCTGCTTTTGCTGTGCATGCACATCCAAACCCATGCACATCATCTACTGCACCATGTGCATACATTATTTAAAAAAATGACTAAGAATCATTTGGATTTTGTGCAATACATTTAGTGTTAAATTTATTTGTCCGAAAAAAAAAAAAAAGCTTTAAAGTGGGACTGCTCATGCAGTGGCCTCAGGGAATTCTTACCTATTTCACAGTAAATTTCGTTTTCAATTGAAAACCTTTTTGCATGTTGTCTTTAGCAAAATGGACATTTTCAAAGTATATGGCCTTGGTGATTCTAACGAATCTTCATGAAAGTGTGAAAAAAAACCTGTTCCCTTGAACAATAGTTAACACAATCTGTATCTTTTGTTTATAATGAAAGATGCTGCTGTTTATGCAGATAAATGAATGCATTATAGACATTTATTTTTCAAGTATTGTTGTTTGCCCTCCTTCATCCTAGCATCTGTGAGCTGCAGATCCTGTTAAACTATCGTCTTTCACTAATAAACTGTACGATGACAGTGATTAGAAACGACTTGCTCTAATGTGATAATCCCGCTGTAAAGAAATCCCTTTTTCTTTGCAACTCACTTTTTAGTCCACACTCGATGAAAAAATAAAGTCATTTTGTTCTTTTGGATCCAAGGAGCACACCATTTGATTCAAACTGTTTGTTTGTTTGTTTGCTCACACAGCTGTGGTCTGTTTGATGCTGTGAAAACTGATCCTGGTGGGCGATGTGGGAATGGACATTGCTCGAGCCACTCGCACCCGGAGCGCATGGTTGTCCTGCCAGCGGTGCCAGCGTTTCCTTACAGCAGACCGGACCTGAAACACCAAGAGCATATAGGAGAACAAAACGCTGAATGCCTTTCTGCAGCTGTCTAGTATGTTGTGCTGCTACGACATTACTAGATTTTGCAGAAATACTCTGAGACATAGTGGCAATAAGGCAAAACCTACAACTTCCAACTTGCTTGGATAAATCTAAAATGTTTAACAAGAAGTTTTTAAAGTAATGTTTATCTTTTAACCATAAAATTAAACAAGGAGATGGGGAAAAAAACTTGAAAAATGGACTTCCGTGAACTCATTATTTGCTACAGTTTGTGTGAGATTGGATTAATGATGTATAGAAACACACAGCTGTGACTGAGAGTTATGAGATAACAGTTGTATGAGGTCTGTAACAACATCTTATAAAATCTAAAAACAATCAATTTATAATTCTTTAAAATTTGAAGACTGATGACAAGCCATCACAGGACAGATGGTTTCAGAATATTATTAGTTTCTAGCTTTCAACTGCCTGTCTCTCTGTAGTGAATTTATTTAACACACAAACGAAGTTTTTCTTTAACTCTTTGCCAACAAAAAAACCCATCAAAACTGTTCATGTATTTGTTGAATTCCAAATAAACATCAAGTATTAAAAAAAACTGTTAAATGTATATTTACTTTGTAGAAATAGTAAATGTTTTCATTGGCAACTGAACAAAAATAAAATAAACTTTAAAAGTCATGTTTACATCCATGCTTCCAAGGATTAAAAAAACAGATAATTTGGAGTGATAACTAGAAATTCTAATCACCACATTTTGCCAGAATTCATTTTGCCACTTCATTAAATCGGTTTTTAATTGTGCAAAAAGAGATTTACAAAGATTTTTTTCTACCAAAGTCACCAGACTTCACAACAGGATGGGGGTGAGCAGTGAAAGGCGGCATTTGTCACAATTAACATCAACTGGGTGATTTCTGTGTTGGCTTTGATGACTTTCAAACAGCTGCTAGGTTTCTGTTCATTTGCTTTTATTTTCATCAGAAGGAAATGGCAGCATTTAGCAAAAGTTTTCTATCATATTTAAAAACCAGCAAAAGTTGCACTATTTAACAGAAAGAAGGCCAAGTCTCTCTCCATTTATTTGAGTTAAAGCACTGTTTTTGTCAGACTGAATTAAAACAAAACTGTGACCAACAATACATTTGAAAAAAAAAAGGCCAATAAATCATTTTATCTGTGAAGCACTTTATTAAAATAGCAAATCTAAAAGGCACATTACTGACAGACCACCGTGACTCACCTCTCCATTTAGAAAGCAGTAAAACACTGAAACACAGAATCCCTGCAAGACATACAGCACATGACAATTAGATGAAAACAATAGGGCAGTATTTTGTCATTTTAGCTGAGAAGAATATGACACATTTTACAAGATGCAGTTTGCAACAAAAAACTTGAAACAAAGTGTTACAGTTTTATTGCAATTTTTTTTTTACAGCACAAGGAAAACTGAAGCTATGTCTGATTTTTTTTCACCATTTAAGGAGAGAATGATGCACAATAACAAGGAGTGAGTGTGTGCGTGTGTGTGTGTGTGTGTGTGTGTGTGTGTGTGTGGGGGGGGGGGGGGGGGGGGGGGGGGGGGGGGGTTGGCATGGTGCAGAAATCATGCCCACATGGCTCGGGTAATCTTGACAGCTGCGAGCACTGAACATAAGGCAGGAGGGACAAAGTCTGTGTAAGCTCCACTAGGATGCTAACTCAAATTATCCTCCCACGAGAAAGCACAAGAGTATAATACAACTATGCAAAAAAAAAAAAAACACTCAGATTTATTGGTTGCAGACAGTATGCATGAGGGGTTTTAACTGAGAACGTATTGATAAGCTCACCTGAAACGACTGCAAAAAGGAGTTGAAATAGATGAAAACGACTTGTGAGATGTCATCCCCACCAGGGTTCACAAAGAACAGCATATAGGTGATGCCCAGCAGAGGCAGCAGGACTAGTGTGGCTTTCACGGCTTTTCTGTAAAGACGGGGAATGAGAATAAACAGCCTTGTTACAGAAATAGGAATGTGGACGTCATCTGAGCAATCTCTGGGAAACATTGTCAGTGTATATTTTTACAACTCTGTTCGAGATGAGGTTTGGTTTGCAGGATAATAACGAGCTGTCACATGCAGTTGGTGTGTTGAGATTAATGCAAATTCTTGGTAAATCTCCTGGAATTCAATAAAATTATGGCTGTAGCATTCGCCATTCTTCTTTCAGTATGTTTCAGTTTTCTCATTGTGAGCCAATAAACTATAAGGCTGGTCTCAAATGGTAATAATTTAGTAATATAGACTTTATCTGCACAGGTAAAGTCTTTAAGATTGTTCAGAAATTAGCATTTTTATATAAAATATTTTAAATCATGAAATGATGCTAATAAATGCTTATTTGCTTGAATTTGTTCTTTTTTTTTTTCTTGTCTAACCAAAAGAGTTTTGTTAAAAAATAGAGAGATAGACAATGAGATAATGAAAATCACTCCTATTTTGGCAAAAGCAAACCAAAGAAATCTAAAGAAACAAGTTATACATGTTAGGCTTTAACTCTTTTCCCAACATCTGCTAAACTTTTTACGGTCAATCTGGACAAACATAAAACCAAGCCAACCTAAAAAACCCTGGATTGAAGTTCTTAGCTGGGACACTGCAAACACTTTGTTCTGTTGTAATAATTCTCTCAGTAAAAAAAAACAAAAAAACAATAATAGCAGGTGTTAAAAATCAGGCTTGCCATTTTAGCAATCAGGCTGAGAGGTTTGCCACTTCAGTGCTTAATGGTGGGGCTAAATAAAAGAGGCTCTTGCAAAAACTGTAATTACCTTGGCCTTGCTTAGATGCGGGACTTACAGACAGATCTAACTTTTCTGCAGTATTTAGTGTATTAATTCAAAACCTGATGTCTGTCATTGGCTCTTTGTAAGTGAACCTTTAAAATACAGCAACATCTTGGCAAATAGTTGGCAAAATAACACAACAGACATTTTGCTCGATTTTTTTCTCCTGAGGGTAGCAAGGCACAAGAGGTTTAAGACCTGCAGGATTACAAAACGCTTTGCTCCTTTAAAATGTTTCATTTAAGATATTTGTTGTTTTTTGTAAGAATGGCATAAATAACAGCATTGCAAAAACAAGAACTTTTTTTTAAATTTCTGAGTGACAAACTGACACGACAAGTTATTTTGCCTGTCAGAGAAGTTTCAGTAAATGCAGGAAAACTATTTGTCCTTTAACATTTAATTATTTACTTATTCATTTACCATATTTTATGTTTTACTTTTGATAAGATCACATGTTTGCTGAGATACCTTTGCTTTTCTGCTTCAGGCGTGATTGCCCCTGACAGCTTAGTGATTTTATTTTTATGTTAAATCAGAGAAACTACCATTTATTTCTTTAAACACAATAGAGCACATTATCATTTTCATTTATTATTAACAAAAATTATAGTTTACAATGCTGAAAGTTTCAGTTTTCCAAAGCAGATCAGAGAAATCCATTTCAGGGTTGACTGTGTGATTTATTGTCTCTAATTGCATACTTAGCCTGAAAAGGAAATAGCAAAAACAGCTCTGATAGGAGCGTTAATAGGAACACTGTTTGCTTCAAAGGAAGCAAAATGGAGGAAAACATGTGACATTAAACATGAACAAAGCGTTCCATACCTGTATTGTATTGTTTCAGATGTGGTTGAAGCTCTTAGTTTGGTCATGAGAATTCGTACTATGTTGAAGAGGAAAACAAAGTTTATCTACAATAAAAGGAGACAAAAAAAAGAATAGTTAGGCTATGTGGTAATGAGTTTTTCTAAAGAACACAGAGAACAATTATCTGGACTGAGCAGACAGCTCATCTATAAGCCTGTTGAGCTGAATCCAAGCTGGGAGAAGAGAACAAAACAAGTCAAAGTGTGAGAGGACACAATACATCAGAGGTAGTCAAAATGATACTACATGATGGAAGAACTAAAATGTCTCTGAGATTTCTATGAATAATTTCTTTTAGACTTACTTTTCAAAAGGCCAGAACCCGTCAGAGAGATTAATTTTACCTTTCTCAAAAGCAGCTGCACCGTCTCGTTTACCTTTTTAAAGTTCAAACTGATTGATGAATGAGTTGTATGAAAAGATGGTTTAAGTTTATAATTTTACTTTTAGGAAAAAAAGAAAAAAACAGCTGACTATATTTTTCTGCTCACCAGGAGCACCAGAATAACTGGTCCTTGATAAATGTAGTCCATATATTTTCCAGGTTCTTTACCAAACCAGCATCTGTTGACAGAAAAAGAAAATTAAATTGAAGCATTATTATAGAAAAAATACGGTTTTAGTTTTCTGTTACTTACTGTTCATTTTCATAATACAGCTTCCCAATAGCCCAAGCAACAATTATAGGACATGGAATACCTGAAAGGGTCACCAAACAAAGATCAGATTTAATTTTTAAATACTTAGATACAAAAAATAAAGCCTCATTAAATTATTTATTTTTGTTGCCTTTTTGATGTTGTAACCTTAAAACCAGGTCTACATTTTGGTAGCCATTAGGTCAGAATAATCACATAAATAAAAGAAAAAAGAAGAATACTGCATTATCCCATTTTCCCTCTCAGAGAGACGTGCAGTTTATTAGCTAAAGAAGCAACATTTTAAGGTTTAAGAGACTTTGGAGTCATTAAATACATCATTAAAGAGTCACAACCAATTTTCATCATAAAGGAGTAGTGGGCAACTAATGCATGTGCATATGAAAAAAATGTTTTAGCGTGCATACCTGGTAAGAGTAAATGTGAAAGATGTGTGTTCTGAAACAGTTAAACATTTGCCTTTTCATATACTGGTATCTATTTGACATAATATGGATGGAATGTATATGTGTTTAAAATGTTGCACCTAAATTAATGGGAAAAAAGAAGTGAATCTGGTGCATACAATATTATTTACACTGAGAATGCTTTAGAGTACCAGCAGAAAGATCAGCTTAAATATTTTTTCTGTCCTTTTTTCACCTTTTGCATTGATATTTGTTAGATAGTTTTGGCTTTAGTTCATGCAGCCTCTGCTTCCCTGCACACCTGGTGCTTGTTTGCTAATCAATCCACCTGTGGTGTGTCAAACATTAGCCTTCCTTAGGTTATATAGTTCAGGAGTTCTATCTGGACAGGTCATTTGGTTTCCTCCCTGTAACAAAATTTTGGTTTTACCTTTTGGTTTTCTTTATATGTCAGTGTTTTAGTCCAAAGCTGTATCAGCTGTATTTGCATAATAGGTTTCATTGATGTGCTGATTGAATGTGTCAGCTTTTTTGGATCTCTTTCCAGACTGTACATTTAAAACAGTCTTTGAGTGTCAACAGGGCTACTTCTGGCCAGACTCTAATTTTTTTCTTGTCAGTAATACATTTTTGTGACAATTTTTTAAAATGTCATTTTGTGGTTTAGAATTTTGGGCCTTTTTTTTAGAGCATTTATTTATGAAACTTGGAAAAAAATTAAATTGCACAGCCTTGCCTTATAATCCAAAAAGTGTGAGCCAAGTCAAAGCCTTAGTTTTTTGTCAGTGTGAGGATACTTACACCAACCAATGAAGAGGAAGACCCACTTTCTCAGCTTATCAGTAGAATATGTCATTACAATAGCTGTGTGAAGGTAGCATCCTTCAACAAACATCCAGAAAAAGTTTGTCACCACAAAATAGTTGTAGACTGTAGTAATTAGTCGACACCAAGGCTGAGAGAGGAGGAGAGAAAGATTCAGAATTATCCAAAAGGACTGAAAATCTGAACAACTCATCCTGCGTTATTCTGTTACCTCATTACTCTCATGAATATTGTGGTCAATCAGCTGAAGCAAAAACCACATAACATTCCTCAGGATGAAAGTGGTGATCAGATTCCAGTGGATGATGTTTCGAAGACAACGTATGCTCCTAAACCACCAGACAAACAGTGATGTTTGATTTACGAGTAATCCACAGCATTGTGTAGAAATAGTTTATTACTTAAAATCAAAATATGGATCACACAAAGTTCTTTTACCCACAGTTTTTAATACCACAAGCCTAATTTTAAAGTAAAATTGAAGTTATTTAATATCACAAAATAACATATTTGTTTACTTAATATAAACAAAATTAAATCTTAATACAGATCTGAGGTTGTATGTGTTTTTATATTATATATCCTGCTTCAGACATTAAAGACATTAGGGTTAGAAAACAACGTGCATTAAACCTTTTTTTTAATCAGAGTGGTTCACTGATTTGGACAGCGGAGATTCACTCATTTGACGTGAGCAAGATAATGGTGAGCAAGCAGTGTTAGAATATGACAAGATTCCCACTGATTATCTTCTATCTGGTCTAATGCATGCAGGCCTCATTTAGAATATCTCTGTACTTGCCTTAAGCACAAGAAGAGAACAAAAGCCACGACCAGAGCTCCCACAGAGATACAGTGGCCAAGGAAGTTGATGATCAGGGCTATTTTGTAATGCATGGGATATTTCCTCTGGGAAGACAAAGTATGCATTACTCCTTATTCCTGCAGCTAGGTAACAAAACAATCTTAAATACAAACAGACTAATCATATGCAGAGGATGTGACAAATAAAACTGCCCCTTTTATAATTGAGCTTCTCTGTGCAGTCTACTAAAGAGATCATGAAGAAATTGTGCATATGGGTTGTGACAGCTATTAAAAACGAGCAGAACATGGGGTCCATTTAAGGCTAAATTTTAATTTTCAATTGCTTACATTACAATCATTGATCTGAAATGAATATTCCAATCAGTAACATGTTGGCTGACATAATTTATTTTGTCAGGAATGGATTTGACAGGGTTCTGTTGGCAAAAGTTGTCCAATAAAAGCAAAGTGGTTAACTGAAATTTTGATGTCCACTGCAATTAGTCAATCTAATCCAATACAAACTTTATTATCAGTGCCACAGTTACCTCAGCAAACACAAAAATTATTATATCTCAGACAATTTCAAAAATGTTGAGCTAAAACTGGGTGTAGCAACAAATTATACTTATGTTAATTTAAAACTGCTAAATGCACCAAGTGGCAGACACCTTCAAAATTTCCCCAGGATTTTTTTTCCAGTTGGTGCCTGTCATGCAAAATATTGGAGGCACTGCAGGAAATTGCAAATATGCCTTAAAGTTTCACCTATAGGAGGGAAAGTGAATGTCACTGACACACTTCAGATGTCATGGTTTAAAATTATCCCAGAAAATAGAGCAGGACCCATAAATACATGGAATCTGGAGAGATGTATACAGGTAACCAGGCCAAGGCCCACAGAACATCCCTCTCACTGTTTCCTCTCCAATTGTTGCTTACAATACATAAACTACATTTGTGTTTTTCATCAAGAAAACAAATATGCAGCTATTACATTGCAGTATATCAAACGGTGGCTGTTGGTTTGTATTGCACAGTAAAAATTGCAAGTTTTCTGTGTCGAGTATCTCGACACGATCTCATCAGTGAGAGCAGTGGTGGTTTGATGTCTCCATACTAACCTTCTCCTCTAAAATAGGTTCACAGTTTGAGTAATTGATCTTCAATGCCCAAGTACCGTTATCCATGCATTCCCTGTAAGCACTTCCTGTAAGAAAATGAAATAAAAATAGGTAAAATTATAAATGGACAAACAGCAATAATAATTAAATGACAGTTAAAGAAAAAGTTAAATGACTGAATGTCATTTTGTAATATAATCATACAATTCAACAATAATGTATAGCGACAAAAAAATAAACAATTACAGCAATTGGCTAAAAGCATTATATGAACATAAAGCTGAAATATTTGCCCTTTTAAATTGTTGGACGTGTCAAGTACAGAATATACATTCAAAGCACATTTTTTTTTTCTTTTGTCCAGATGAATGTTGGTGGAATTTCAGCAGCTTTATTGCAGTGAATTGGACTGTGGGACTCAGCTCAAAGGTTATGACCTCATCACCATCATCTCTGTCTCAATGAAATAATGTAATCTCCCTTCAACATGGACTTCAGATAACCTTGGAAGTGTTAAATGGAGACGCTTTAGCATTTACTTTGTTCGTTTCCTTTATAGAGCACATTCTTTTTAGTAGAGCTGCTAAAGTCAATTCCATTTTCTAAAAAAAAAGTTTGTCAGTTGTCTACTGAGATGGACAACCAATTTATATAATAAATTAAATAAAAAAAACTAAACTAAACACATTTGACAGAACATGTGTGACAATGAAAGTTTGCCTTCTGCATGTGTCAAAGGAATCTCTGTGTGGTATTTACTGTTCTGACAGCTGGAATTAAAGCCATTCCTTGTGAGACTGCAAGACTGGTACCAACCTTCCGTGACTGAAATGCAGACAAGTAAGGCTAAAATTAAATGTTTTGTGAGCCATGAAAAAGGGGCAAAAAAAAGTTTCCATCTCTGGTGTTTAGACCAAACTTTCTTTCATTAAGACCTCAGAAACGTACACCAGCTTGTGAAAACAGAGCCTAAAGTGTCACTTTTAAAGTTTACATATTATGTGATTTCATCTTGACATTCCGTTAAGATGAGTTGACACTACCTGGGGACAGTTTTGGAAAGTTTACGGAAAGGTGTCATTTCCTCTAAGTTCAGTTCAAAGTTGAGCTCTAGTATACTTGATGCTCGCACTGAATGCCAATTTCCAGAACACATTTTTATGCATCGGAAGGAAATGCAAATCCTCTTACTGCCACTTTCTTTGCATATCTTTTAAAACCTGCTTTCTGCAATCAACTTTGAACTGAACATTTCATTTTCAACTTCCTCAGTGTTCATTCAGTGAGCCTCTTATCATCTTCAAACCTGAATGAAATAAATAAATAACACAGCAGCGGCTCAGAAACAGAGCAGCAATAAATGTGTAAAGGGTTGTTTTTACATTTTTATTAGGAATGACTTTAAAGTGAATATTTTATTTATTCATACAACTGCAAAGATACACACCACAGTCTGTTTTTATATGTATAATCTGAATAAATGTTTAAATTCTACTATCTGAAGCCTTTCCACAAAAGGTATTGTAAATTTGACACTATTATGAATGTGGTATTATTCCTAATTTATACACCATTTGAGTTCATTTTGTCTTTGAATTCCTATTATGTTAATATATTAATAGATGAATAAATACAAACATTTCATTCCTTACACATATACATATAGAAAGGTAATCAGTTTCAACAAATCAGATTGTTCTGTACTAAAATCCTATCCTAAATCAGAAGTGTTTGGTAACAACACATTTAGCATAAATTTCATTTCTTAAGCAGTGGTGGCAACAGAAATATATTTTAAAAACACAAGTAGAGAATAGAAAACTGTTTTTAAGCCACAAAGGGGGAAAAGTGTCATGGTGATGTTGTGGGACAGAGTCAATGTAACATCCAGACCAATGGTGTCCAATCCTGAACCTGCATGTTTTAGAGGTTTTTCTGCATCAACACACCTGATGTGAATGAATAGGCGGTTGACAGGTTTCTACAGAACTTAAAGAGGTAATTCACTCACTGAACGAGATGTGTTGAAGTTGGGAAACACAATTAAACAAAGTGACATTTCAGTCAGGATTTATATATTTAGATAAAGTGGTGAATCAGTAATCTTGTAAGGTAATGATTTCAAAGAAGGATATTTTTCTATGGCCGCTATTTGGAACTAAAGTGAAGTTGGATGTGATGCCATCAGCTGGTGTACCGATTACATCCACGTAATTGAATACTCTGTCAACTGGCATGTCACATTTTAAACTCTCGTTCTTTGTATTTCCAGCCTGCAATTTTCTTCTCTTTTCTCTGGTAATGGTTTGGTGAAGGAAGCAGCTTCCAAGTCATATTAGGTGCGAAAAACACAATTTTAAAAAGCAGAAAATTGTACTTTTTATTATTATTTGATGTTAAAATATCGTTTTAAAAATTAAAAAAATACAGCTTAAATTGCAGGCTTTATTCATTTTTATTATGGACTCATTTATACTGATTTCCAAGTTACTGTTCTGGGGTTCATTTAAAGACATTTCAGACTTTAATTTCCCCAAAACAAATTAGCTTCTCCTCAGTTTCTAAACCGATCCAACACTTCTTGTCACATCTGAAACACACTGTTCTTAAAGCTTCAAATGGCCCATTTGGCTATGATCTCAAGATGGCTTTTCTGCTTTGTCTAAAATTGCAAAAAGCAACGCAGCTACTCATTCTGTGTTTGAGGAAGACCAAACAAACCAAGGAGGTGAGGAATAAAAGCCTTGTAACAAATGAGCAGTTGAATGCACCTCATGAGCAGTGTCTGATGTGGGGGATTCTGCTTCTTGAGGTGAACATTGAGCTTTGTATCTTTTCAGATTATTTATATGCACAAAAAAAGCTAAAAATAGAAAACACTAAGGCACAGTACTGGTGTCAAAAAACAACCCCATTAATCAACTGCTTCTGTAGCTTTTAATCAGATGGTTTATTGAAGTCTAAGATATTATTTTACAAATCTTTGTCATTAAAAACCAAGTCATTAAATCTGCGTATCGTTACATCTCCGTTGTTCATACTTTCAAATAAGAACTTTTAGGAGGGTATCTTACTCAACAGCTGTATGCAATGCAAGTATAGTTTCATTTTGATGTTTTACTTGTCTGAAATAATCTGAAAGACAATTCAAAAAATATATTTCTATATTTCTTCTTCCTTATAATGTCTTTAGTTTAAATCCCTTTTTCACACTTTTGTTATTGCAGCCACCATTCAATTAAAAACATGCATAAATTTAATAAAAAGTCCAAAATTGCATTGACCTGAAAGTGAGAGTAATAGCATCAGCAGGACACTGGTGCAACTTAAAATTATCTTCAAATAAAATTCCTCCTGTCTGCACTGTCGAAGGTAACAACCCAGTGAGTCCCGCAGCAGGTCCTTTGTATCAACACAAAACAATTGTAATCTGTAATGTAAAAAAATCAAATAAAAAATACAAATGTATTTTCCAAACCCCAAATTTTATGGCCATATTATCTCTGCATACAGAGTCAAAAATTAAATTGCACCTCCAAGTAGTTTGACTTCTCAGTAACTATCACATCGTGTTTGTGAAACAAGCTGTGACACATCCAGAGAGGGAAAAAGAAGGTAGGTTATAAGGTTTGTTCCTGGAAGCTATTCCACTGAGGCAGGACTAATTCAAAACACGAGTGCAGGAAAAGCACATTTCTGGCAAACCATCTGTGTATTATACCACTTTTTATTTTTACATATAATTTTCAATGTGGTGTATTAAATTTACACATCTAAATTTAATCATCTCATTAGTCACACTGTTATCAGTTTAATAGAGGGATAAAGCTGATATTGGAGGTATTACCAGTTCTGTAAAAGATCCAACATGAATTACACGTTCTTGGTGTAAAGGTGCAGAAGAGGTAGAAATGCGTAATTACCAAGTGATGCACAGTCTGCTAAGAAAGCCAATCTCCTTCGCCAGCCTCTCTGCCAACTTTCCTGCTTTTCTTGGATGCACAAATACGCCCATACGCACCAAATGAACGTTCGAACAGAAGATTGGAAGTTAGAAGCTTGTTCAATGAGGGAGGAAATGGAGCTTTCTGTCACAGGAAATTATAGATGATTGATTATTCATGCAAAATTTGTAGATCATTTAGGGAATCTGAAACATCGCAGGGGAATTCATCAGTCGTGAAATAAAACTGTGAGCTGATCTGAGGGGACGAGCCAAACAGTTAGGCTTTAATAGACTTGGGTTGTTTATTTCAGCTGGTGGTTGCTGTGCATGAATACATGCAGTTCAACATTTTCCTTTATAGATTGCATAAATCTGCCCATCATCTATTTTAGTATTTACTTGTTTTTTCGTCATGACTTACAATTCTGTGTTATTTTTTTCATCAACAGCTTTGTTTCTGAGGTCGAGTATTGAACAAAGAAAAATCAGTTTTGACATGGCTGCTACACCTCCTCAAATGACAAATTGCTACTTATGTCTCACAACAAATTACCAACTTCTTTCAGCTGTTTTGCAGAAGAGTCAGTAAATCTGAAGCTTGAACCTGAATGAGTTGAAAATTGTAGCTGAAATTGAAAGCAATTCACCCGAGCCACACACCTGAGCCACTTACTGCCACGCTTTCTTCAAGCTATTTGGAATTTACTTTCACAAGATGAGCATGGAGTAAACTAGGTCATACCAAAGCATGGTAATCTCACAGTTCACTGCAGATTGACATTTTATTTACAAAACAGAAATCTGAGCCGCTTTTTCATCTTGTTACTGTGTCAAAGCCAAGGTGAGATACATGTAATGATGCCTGTCACTAGAACCCATTAATTGGGTTCAAATCACTGGGTTTTTGACCCAGAAAATGTGATGATTCAGGGGTGACATTAGTGAGAATTGTAAACAGTTCAAAAGCTATAGACAAAATATGGTAGTCAAAAGTTGCAAAAAGATAATCAACAATCATCCATTATCTTAAACCCGCTTCTTCCAGGGTCATGGGGGTCACTGGTGCCCATATCCAGCAGTCACTGGATATGGGCACCAGTCAGACCTGAGAGACCTGTACTGGGTACACCCTGGACAGGTCGTAAGTCCATCACAGGGCAATCTGCAACACCAATCTCCAAATTCCGTTGTCAACAGCAGTAATAAATTGGTCTGACTGCACTGTGGGTAAATAATAAAGATCACATCATATTCCAGAATGCAATGAGCATGTTAAACAGAAGATGTTAAAAAGTTAAAAAGATATTAAAGTTTTACTCTGCAGGTATTTGCAACCAAAAACAAAAAAAAAGACAGAAAATCAGTCAGTTTTATAGAGTAAGCTGTTATCTGGTATTCATTTTCTGTCTCAAAGAGGTTTGTAAAGAGTAAAGAGAAGAACACTAACAAAATAACACAGCTATTGCTGTCACAGTGCATCAACACAGAACTTCAGAACAAAAAAGAGTTTCATGTTGGCTGCTTCTTGTCTCTAAACTGGAAAGCCACATAAGTACAAAAGTCTTTAACCTAAAACGATGAATAATGCATGGATTTATATTGTTGGTTCTGCTGCAACAACTTTAATTCCTGTTCTTTTTATTTGCTTATTGCATGACAAACAATGTTGAACTGTGAGAGTGTGGTGTTGAGTCTGAAATATTCCATGAGGTGGTTCAGATGAGGAGTTAAATTCAGGATGATCAGGAAGCAGTTGGGCAAAGTAGCAAAAACCTTTCTTAAAACAAAATTTAAAGCACTTTCAGTTGAAAAAAGGCAGCTCTGATTAAAACGAGCAAAATCTGACAGAGAAAAAAGTACAAACAACT
>JAVKLF010000064.1:6449374-6464665 GCA_034783495.1 Millerichthys robustus | reverse complement strand
TAAAGCACTTTCAGTTGAAAAAAGGCAGCTCTGATTAAAACGAGCAAAATCTGACAGAGAAAAAAGTACAAACAACTAACACCAAGAAAATGATGACTGGGAATAAAGGAAACCAGAAACAAAAGTACAAAAACTGTTAAAGACAAACTTTGACTAATTCTGTAATTAACCATTCTCTACATCGTAAATCCACATTTGACATTTTGAAACATGTAAAACTACTGAAAGATTAAATTTATCACAAACAGAGAGGGAACATTCCCCATATACATTTTGAAATATAAATATAGAAAATATCCTATTTTGTTGTTTTTTAATACTACTTTGTACTGAGATGACCATCCTAACATGACTGCATAAAGTGCTCCAAAGTTCTTGAGTGACCCGAGTTACATCAAATAAAACATGGCAGCAAAACAGCTTAACAAAGGAGGTATGGTTTGTTTTTTGTCACATTCACTTTGCAGCACAAACGGTAGTGTCAGAGGTGCTGCTCTTTGGCTCTCTGGCATTATCATCATGCAAAAACTAGTTTTCCTAAAAGAAATTTCTGTAAGCTTCAGAGACAGAATCTACAAAGCCATGTCTATCTAAAGTCACACATGCCTAATACATTATTAAAATCACCACATGAAAAGCTTTCTGGCACCACTGCTACAATGTTCCTATGATCTTTTACTATTTCAGACATGTTCCTTTTCTTGAAAACAGTAATATTCTAAAAAAGAGAAAATGTCTTTCATATCCACGTGTATTGTCAGAGATTTATAGATCTCTCTAAAACTTCTCTTGGAGGATTAGGTTATAAATAAATAAATGATAAAAATAGAGTAACGTCATAGATATTGAGCAAACTAAACAAAATTGTGAGCTGCATGTGATCAGACTCCTCTGTGAAAGCAAAGCTCACTCTTGGCTTCTGTAAAGAGAAAAGCCCAGAGGGGGAAAAAAAACAAGTCAAAGAAACACACACACATCATTTTCTGTGTCATTCACAGTGGTGCTACATACAGGCTTTTGCAGGAATGTTGCTGGCATAGATCTGCTGCCAAAATTAGTTAACCTCTTCCACTGTAGCGGCTCAGTTTAGCCTGAAATACACTGGAAATTTAAAAAAAACAAAACATTTTTTTGTGTGTTAGCAAAATCATTTTCAGCCAGAACGTTGTAACTGTAATGTTGCTTTAATATTTCCTCACTGTGATTATAAGCTTCTGTGTCATGCTCCTCTTCCTACGTCTAGCTATTATTTTAGTGGGAAATGCTGCTGAAATGCTTCACCAGATACCTGGAGCAGCGGGGCAGACAGTCTAACCACAAAAAGCAACGGTCGACCTCTGCTGAGCAAATCAACAGAAGACATATCGAGACAATGTAAAGAGTCTGACAGCAGTTGTTCACTCAAGCAGCAACTGGATCGATGCGATGTCTTTATTCTACATTCATGCAGCTTTTATACACGTTTCAATGTAAAATGCTGTAAAACAATGATTCTGTTTATTTAATCCACATGACTGCCTTTTTAAAGGCAAGGTCTCCTCTCAGTACCTGGAGGTGGGTAAACGTGTCTTGCTTGAAAAGGTGTTTGCTATCAGAATGTGTATTTTTTATTTTTTTTACTTTTTGGGTAGTTCTTTTCCTGTTAGAGATGCACTTTTTGATTCGTTTATTTTTTGAGTTCTCTCTGTGCCTCTTCGAGTCTTCTTGTGTTTTCCTGAGTCTTGAAAGTTTTTTGCTTCCATGACATCCTTTTGTATATCTACCTATCCATTATCTTTACCCACGTCTTCTTTTCAGGAACACAAGGGTCACTGGTGTCCAGCAGCCACTGTGCGAGGGGTGGGGTACACCCTGGACAAGTCCCAAGTCCATCACAGGGCCATATAGGGACAAATAACCTCACACTCACACCTAGGGACAATGCAGAGTTGCCAAATAGCCAAACATTCATGTTTTTGGTCCGTAGGAGGAAACTGGACCAGAGAAAACCCACGCTTAAATGGAGAGAACATGCAAATTCTACCCACAAACTCTACTCCCCAGCCAGTTTTCCATCCACTAACCTTCTTGCTGAGAGGCAACACCTCTACCAACTGAGTCGCTGTGCCACATTTTTTATTTAAAATAAAAAAATAAATAAAAGTTTGTTATTTTGTCGAGCTTCATGTGCCAGTCTGCAGTTTTTGTATTTAGCCTCCTGCCAAACTGTGACAACAGCAGTTGGTTTTTGACCTTTGAGAGATTCTTTGTGAAATAAATGTCAATAAATTCTAATAGAAAAGGGAAAACATTGTGCTGCTTTAAGGAAAGAGGGATTCTTGTTTTACTTTAATTTAAAATTCTGCATGGGAAACTTTTTCTTCTGATACCTACAGAAAGTCTAAAAATAAATGACGTGACAAGAAAACATAAAGTATCAGGCTATAAAATGCTGAGGGCTACTTTAGATTGCCTCAGTATATAAGCTTATTCTGCAAAAGTAGTAGAATCTAGTAGAAAATCAGAAGGAAGATGAATTTTAACACAAGGTCTTGGTGCAAAATACAAAAATCTGTAATGCTATGTATTTGTTAAAAGGTAATGTGTTATTTTAAAACCATATGTTTAAAGAAACTGATTTTTTTGGATTTAAAAAGTCAATTTTTCAGAAAGTAGTTTATCTTTTTAATAGGTTGAAATGATACTTAATAAACTGTATATTCACTTGATGAATTCACTTGAATTATTGTCAGAGATAAACAAATGATCAGAAGTACAACGTAATTTAAGACATAATACATTATTATTAATACCTTGTTGGATTTTACAGTCATTAAAAACATGCATGTCTCTAAATAACTCTCTGGTAAAACCTTAATGAACCTGGAATAGCTCTGTTCAGTTCAGATTAACTCAGTAAATGTCTGGGCAGATTTTATAAAGATAAGAAACTAAAGTGAAGAAAAACAGCTTTTCCAGCTCAATTTGGAGGAAGAGGAAAGCTTGTTTTTAGGTGTCAGAGTCAATGGACTGGAAATGCTGGATGCACACTAAGAGAGTTTGCATAGCATTCAGCCTAAATCTTCCTACATGAGAAAATTAGTTTTTCTAACCAGTGATTTAGGAGGCTGGAGAGCATAGAGCGTAAAATTAACATTTTGTTTATGTCAGAAGCATTATATAGGCCAGAGTGCTTTATTCCAATAATAATTATTGGTCTTTGTATATAAGAAAAATAAGACAACCAGCAAAAGCTGCAAAGAAACATTTCATAAGCCCTCTAACCTAAGCCACTATAAAGGTGCTGTTCTATCAAATACAAAATGCATAAAAAGTTTTGTGAGCAATGTATTTGATGTTGTCATAATTCGGAAAAATAATTAAAATTGGATAAATAAAAAAAGCTGGTTTTATAATATTCATTAAATTGGAGGCACGAGTTCTAAATTGAAATCAACTTTTATGTCACTTTTTATTTTACCTGCAATTCAAAGCTGCTTTTGGTTCTTCACAATTCTTGCTTTGATTCAGTTCTTGTTTGGTTATATTTTAGCCCCTAATTTACTGTTTAAAAAAATGTAACTAGTTATGTTTAGAAAAAAAAAAGATTTATGGTAAGATTTTACTCTTATGCTTACTGCTCGTTATAAATCAGAATTTTCAGTCACTAAAAATTTATTATGTTTTATTTTATTGGTAAACTTTGGTAACTGTGGTCTGTTTTGTTACTTTTATCTTAAAATTATAAAACGCTTGCATAAAAGAGCTATAAAAATGTTGATAATGTTTATAGAGATTTCAAACATTCGATTTGATCAACAGAAATTCAAAATTATGATTATAATGGTTTTTTTTTTAGTTTATGAAACATTCATGATTCTACCTTTCTTGGCTTTGTTCAGCTGTACAAATACATGTAAAAACCAAGCTGCTTGCAGGCTTTTTCCTGCCACTGTAAATGATTTGCCATGCAGTGCACGACAACCAACTATAACAACACAACTCTCCCCAAGCAATGGGTACTGTAATCTGATTTTTGGTGCGTGCTGCCATCCATAAAATCAAGAACGGCAGGTATGATCTTCACATTACATTGACTTTAATCTTCAGATTTTTAAAATTAAGCTGTCTCCTGCAATTTTTCCTGTTTTTTTTTCCTCTTCTGCATATTTCTCAATATTGCGTTGATTAGCCTGTCAGCTGAGCAACTCATTGTCATCACTTAGTTCATTTAGCTAAACAAGATTTAGATTAATATCCTACTGTGTGTTTTGCTGCACATGCATCACATCATGAACAATTGGAGTGAAGGGTGACGAGGTCGTTGTCAGTCTGCTTCCAGTTTTAGTGGGAAATAATCTCCTCTTACGAAGTAAGAGTAATGACCACTGAAGCAGAGTCCAACTGAGCCCGAGGAAGAGAAACTATGTAATTTTAAATTCACAGCTGTGTCATTTAAACTCTCCCCTTTTTTCCCTCTCCATGCGCTTGTGATACATTAGGTAGAACTGCAAAGGCAAACACTTGTCTTCTTGTTTGCTGTCAACAGCTAACTCCTTGAAGCAATACTGAAGTCATTTGGTGAGAGAAAATGAGCAAATGGCTGTGTGCCGAGTTGTTGTTGCCTTCGGGGACATTAACAACCTAAACACTGAGGATAGTGTGTCTTGATAATGAGAATACATTATCTTACACTGCAAGTGCATGCCGGCACATTTTAGTAGCACTTCATCAAAGTCTGATGTCCAGCTGGTTGCTGAAACAACAAAAGAGCACTTTTAGGTCTGATTATTCTCAATACAGTTAAAAACAGGATTTGTTTAAGTTTTGTATTTTTGACTTTTGACTAATATGAAACAGAAATCCAAACATCTGGAGAAAAACATTTAGAATTCAGTGATGTTTGGAGACAGTTTTACTTCACAGTGTGTCAAATTTATTCAGAATAATCAAATTCAGAACTTTATTTCTGGCCATTATATAGATATATTTACATGGTGGAACTGAGCTGATGGTGCTGTTGTCTCTGTGTTGAGATTCTGGGTTTTGCTAAAATGCAGTTCCAGATTGAACAACAAAGTTTTAAATCAAACTGAACTTCATGTTTTATGCTCCACAGAGCAAAGTTTATCTGGCTCAGTTCTGGCTCCAGTCCAGATACCACAAAGACTAACATCCTTTGATGGCCCAGATGTGATTTGTCGGAGGTGATCCGTGCATAAAGCAAACCACAATCAGGCCAGTTGTGACATTTCATCTTAAAACCTGTTCCCTCATGACAGTAGCTGATGAATCTATATCCTTTGAACGGGATGGATTTTGGACATTAATGATTTTGTCCATAACTGAACAATATATTGACTTTTGATATGAATATAAAACAATATTGAACATATTGTGAAATTTGCAAATGTGCAAAACGTGTATTTCTTTCACTATTTGGTCATGTTTGTTAATACGTATGTGTAAGGAGGTTTATTGTCCAATGAAAACAACAGTTTCATAAACCAGACAGTATTGGACGTTGAGCTAAAATCAAAAACCTTTGGGTATAAAATTCATTATTTTTAGAGTTTACAAAAATAGACTATAGGGCAGTGGAATATGGATCCTCCAGAGATCTGGTTACTTTCAGTGCAAACTGGTCAGTATTGAGGGTAGTCAGTGTTGGATTGAATGCATTTGAGAATTGAGCTCCCAGAGTACATTTTCAAAATGAGGTGATTCTTTTCCATCAGCCAGAAATAAATTGGCAGGATAAACACATACATTCGGTCAGATAATCTAAAGAGAGGATGTGGGTGGGCTTTTTGTAAACATCGCCTGGGGGATTTCATATTCTTGCTGGGATGGAAAAATGTGGGTGGAATTTAGGTGAAACATTCCTGAGCTTTAGCAAATTCACCAGCCACAATGAAAAACAAAAGAAAAAGTACCATTCAACTGCTAATGGTCAATTTATGTGGTGCTTTTTCTACATCTCCATCTAGAGTAATATACTCTGCAGCAGCGCAGGTGAATCCTGTGACATGTTTAAGCAATATAAATGTCAGCACAAAGCACTTTTTGCAAAAATGTGTCAAAATCAATTATAAATCAAAACGTGGGTAAGATTAATTTGCCATTGCTATCTCTTTTCTCTATTTTAATGCAACCAAACATTTAACCCCAGTATCATATTTTATCAAACTAATAGACAATTAGTCTTAGTATTAATTCTCTTATCTTTCTTTTATAGGAATTATTGCACTGAGACGAGCACTCCATTGCTTTATATCTTAATGAAATGGAGATGGTGCTTGAGTGTCTCTGTGGAAATGTTAAAATTAGACTATTTAATCTTAACTTGTAAATGTTATACTTTTTGGAGGGAAAAAAACATTTATGGTTTTGTAGATTTAGGAATTTTAGGAAGATTTAGGAATCTTCTTTTAGATTTAGGAAGTTTCTTTTTGGTTACAGTGTTGACTTAAATATGTGTCTGGTTGGAAAATGTCTCCCCAGCTTTGTCTGACACTGTGATTTGTAGCTGCTCTGCCAGTTGTGAGCACAGCCTGAGGAGACTTGTGTTGATTGGATCCCACAGGGGCTTTGTGTGCAATGGCTGGTAAACGTTGGTATGTTTGACCTGAATTTGCTGACGGGCACAGCTCTTGCACGACCTAACTGTGAAGAGTTTATTAAAGGTTTCAAGGGGAAAAGCTCAATCCAGGAAAAGTCGTATTTACACCAGGCTGTGCTGCAGTTGTTATTTTATTTTTTTTTTACAAATTGCAAAACTGCTTGGCTTTAAAAGCGACATTATCGTACATAGAAACACAGTGCATGTTTCTAAGTTATTTGTAGATTTAACAAAAAGAAAACATATTTACGTAGATAATCAGTATTTCATGTATCCAAATTAAATCTATTAAAAAAGAAAACAAACAAACAAAAGAAACAGCTGACTCATCTATTTAGGCAAATGGGTCAAGGCTTAATGACAAGAGTAACAAAAAGGCATATGCATAAACAAACATCATTTGTGATAATATATGCTGCTCAGGTTGTATTATATATATACTGTATGTATTATATATCAGTGAATTTTACTAAAATGTGCCTCTCATTAAAACATGAAGAAAGGGCACATTTTTTTTCTCCATAAAATTGTTTTAATTACAAACAACTATATTTTCTAGTCTACTTTAAAACCAGAAATCTTATGATTTGTTTCACAAGCTGCATAATTTCCCTATTACAAAAACCCCATCTATACCAGACTTTGGTCAAAATATAGGAGAGTACAACACATAATCTTTTACAAGAGGTGCCACCATGGAAGGGTGTTGTGAGAAATATTTTTAAATGCATAAAAACTCAAGCTTGACAAAAAAAAAGTGTATTTTTTTAGGTTGGTGTTCACATCCAACGTGAAAATATTTGCTCGCAAGCACAGAAAATGTGATTTATTTTTACATTTCATCCCATTTTACTCTGATAATGATGATCGTGTGTTTGAGTTTGACGCTCATTCATTCCAGTGTTGTGTTTGCCTCTGAATGCAAGGCACACACTCACTGTCTGATTAAAGATATCTGAACAGGCTTCTCTCAGTCTGATACGCCCAGTGGCTCACTGATATGTGGCAGACTTTATTACTCCTGATAAGAGAATCAATACAGTCCTCCCGCAGAAAAAGTAATTTGAACGTTATGTTATAGGGGGACACCATGTGCAGACAAGAGGCTTGTGACAACAAAACAAAGCAACACAAGTCTAAACTGTGTTTTGAAAAGAAAAGACTCCATTCAGAGATTCATAGACGCTACATTTTAGGGTTTGAGTGAACATGCAAACAAAAAAAACAAATAAATTGCTTAAATTTGCAAAATAACTTCATTCTTTCTGATGTAGTTCAGAGAACTGTGAACATTTTGTCTTGCCTAAGGCTTGCAGAAAGCACAATACATAAAATAAGAAGGCAGAGACATGGAATGTTTTTAATGTAAAAAGTCTGTTCAACATTAGTGATGCTCATTTCATGTAGACCAGAGAACTGAATAAATGTAGTGAATACAGAAAGGGTTTTTAACACATAAAGCTTTTAAGACTCTTTGTACTGACATTAATATTAATTTTAACTTGGAGAAACAGTAAAGTATTTTTAGACACCCACCTGAGTGGGCGTTTTTAAAAATGTAAAGCTGATACATTTTGCGGACGAAACATTAAAGGTGCAGCCTTGATGTCTTAAAAAGATCAACAACTAGAAGATAAAAGGATGCGTAATTAAAAATTGTACAGTAGGTCAAACATTTTTTGTTCTAAATTGCAGGTAAAGTAGTTTTAAATGTATAGTTTTGAGACTGACTAGGAATAACGGAGTATAAAAACATCATCTAATCTACTGCTTTGATTATCAAATGACATAAACATTTAAAATATGAAATTCTACTATAGCTTCACGTGAGGTGATTTTATTTTATTTTCTGCTGGCATGTTAATTAAGACCTGCTTCTGGGATGTTAGGCCCTACTTCTTCTATTAGTCTGACCCATTTTATCATTTTAAATTCATCCCAGGCTGCAAACGAGTTCTGTTGCAACCCATCGGGATTTATATACTCGCCTCGTTGTTCCGGGGGTTACATCACTTTGTCGTAAAATCATGCAACACCCTGTGGTTTTACAATGCTAGCTGGGAAGTTTTCTTTTTATGTTTTCTTGTCATGACTATTCAGAAATTTTTCATATTTTTGCGACACAACAGTTGCAAAACAATGACTCTGTGAATTTTGTTTTGCATGAAAAAATGTTTCATCCATCATTTTCTGTCACTTCTAAAGTCCTTACCATAATGCTCCATTGTATATTCTACAACATCAAGAACCTAAATGCAGCAGAAAGAATTTTTTCCACACAGTTATCAAATCTAAAGCAGTTCTGAGCTTTTTTATTGCATACATGTGAGAAATTACCAGTACAAATTGTGGAATAAATAAATTGACAAACATGCATGTTGCTTTCGGACAGAGCTTTAGTTTCAGCAGCTTGAGAGCTTCCCAGAGGCTTACAGCTTTTTCAGACTGACATTCAGCTAGAGGTGAAACATGCCCTGGACATGCGAACAGCTCAGGGAGAAACTACAGCCGAGCTTCACCACCACAACTGTCTCAAGAGACGGCTTTGTTCATCGCAGCTGCATCATGCCATGTCAGAAAGGGAAGTTCACCTCTGAACCTTGAGTTTGACAAAATAACACAAATTTAATCTTAAAGAAAATGTTTTGTTTTATCTTTAAGTTCCTAAGCTGCTTCAAGAAGATTTGTCAACAACACCCCCCCCCCCACACACACACACACACACACACACACACCCACCCCCACCCAACAAAAAAACAAAAGCAGACAGCAAAAGACCTACAGGTCTTTAAAAATGTATAATTTGACTGCAGAGTCCACCTCACATCTGCCTTTTTGGAGCAGACTGACAAGTTTGACGTGTGCGCGTGTGTGTGTGTGTGTGTGCGTGTGTGCGTGCGTGCGTGCGTGCGTGCGTGCGTGCGTGCGTGCGTGCGTGCGTGTGTGTGTGTGTGTGTGTGTGGGTGTGTGTGTGTGTGTGTGGGTGTGTGTGTGTGTGTGACAGAGTTAAGACACACAGAAATTGTACTGTTTTGAAACCAGGACAGCCACAACGGGTTGAAAATAAGGATGTGTGAGGAGAGGGGACCCTTGTTGAGTGAGGTCAGAGGGTCTCAGACTGCATGAATACCGCAGACAGTTGAAATAAAGGCTGTTTCATGGGAAAGTTGTGCCCTTGAAAACCGTAAACATTAAGTCCTCTCATCTGTAATTGTCTAGAATAAGAATGCTTCTGTCTGTTAAAAGGAAGTGTTAATTTAATGTTCTTTTTCATTACGTGAACCTAATTAATGATTCTTATTTCTATTCTTGTTGCACAAACAGCAAAAACAAACAATACATTTCAGTGTTTCCACTGTCATTTAGATAAATTATGTTTTAATTCTTAGCTGTCATGTTCTTTTTTAATTCAACCAAGTGGATTAGGTGTGTTGTTGCCTGGAGTAGTGCCACTTCTAAAAGCTTCACAATAATAAACCCCCCCAAAAAAGTATTTAAAAATCTACTTTTTGTGTAATTTTACACCAGAGAAATAATGTGGAGAATCACCAGAGGGGACTGAATCCAGTTTAGAAAATAATAATAACAGCAGGAAACTAATATTGGTTAATCAAACAAAATAGGATCACAGAGGCTCATGATAAGTTGTGGCAAATGAAGAAATCTGACACCAACTGTTTACTGAAGGCAAATGAAGATGACAGTTATTCAGGATGAAACAGAAATCAATGCTGTGATGCTGAATAATTTGAGTTGAGCAGTGACATGCTGGGATTGGGAGATGGGGATGAAGAGCTGTGGGCTCCAGAATGATGCATGTTGAATCACTGAGCAACACAACTTTCAGTTTTGCAAAAAAGCAATTTTGAACCCTTGAATTCTTGAAGCTGGGTGAATTTGAGGAATACAATTAACACAATATTTATATCTCCTCTCTGAGGTCCTCTTAGAAACCTTTTGTAAACATAGAGTTAAGCCCAGAATACAGACCTTCTGACAACAAAATAACCACCAAAACCAGTTTGGCTAAACAACCACTCCAAAATGGAGTGTTCAGTCCACAAGCAATGCTAGAGCTTAAAACAACTGTCAGTGAAAAGATAAAAAAAAACACATTGGAACTACTTCAAAGTTACCACAGCACCTCACAGCAAAACACAAGCCAGCATGAGCAACTGTTGAGAAACACGAATAAAACCTCCCACTAAAGTCAGTGCAAATGTTAGGTGTACTGCTAAACTGGAGTTTGACTTTAAAAAAAAGTATGTTGAAATCTGTATCAATAATTTAATCATAAAATCATTCCTTCCTGTACCTGAGCCTGTTAAAGACCTAACAGTTGTTTTAAAGGAGTCTGTTATGTTTGGAGCATTGCAGGAGTGGTAAAATTTTGTAAAGCAGTGGCATTAAACTTTCTCGGTCTTATGATTAATTCAGTGGTTACATAATAATGTGACAGTGCTGGCGCTAAGAGAGCTGTGATGTGCTGTTCTCAGCTTTTACTAAGCCTGAAATGCTCAGCTTGACAAGTCAGCAACAAAACACCTTTCATTTGGCATTTCATTGAAATTACAAGCAAATATTTTTATAGAGAAATTTGACATTCTCTGTGACTTGGAGCTGGAAATAAACAATGAGAGACAGAAACTGAGTTTTGTTCCTGTGGTTTTATGACAGGTCACATCATTTAAAGAGTTTTCCTGAAATTCATGAAGACATTACCATCTGATTGTAAATGAGGCTTTACGTTTAGTGCAACTCTGCCTGAATGCAGTCATTAGAGCTGATAAAAACATAATAATAACATTGCATTAGTTTCTTTCATCTGTATGCAAACACCTGGGTGAAACTAGTAGCAGTGCTATTATTTCTACTATGAACTCACCTCATTTTCTTACAACTTTGATTTCCTTTCTTGTCATCATGCCATCTCATTTTGTCTCCTTATCTTGCGACGCTTAATGGTGCAAGATGGAAGAATTAACACCTGTAACTTTTAATTTAGAGGCTCTCACACTTAATGGTCAGTGACAGCATGTTGAAGAGGACGACTGGCATCAATGTCATGGGTTTAAATGCAAAAATCAGATCACAGTGGGCATGATTTGGCTTTAAGGTAAATGGAGGGAAAAGGTTAAACAACCTGGAGAAATCTGTCCCTGATACCACTAAAACTTACCCTGCTTAAAAAGCAAAATCTAAGCAAGCTAGGCAGCTTTATTATTTATTATCAAGTTTTTTTGTTAGTGTTTCTAAAACTTTAAAATTTGTAAAATATGTAAGTTTTATTTAAGTATTTTACATTTGATGGTATTACTAATGATGGCTCATTTTTTATGTGTTAAAATTAACTATGAAAAGTTATTTGACCTTCAGTCCATAAAACCTTAGAAGTCATGTGTTCATACCCTAAATTTGACCCCCAAGGGCATCTTGTAAACTACTGCAGCTGGACAGTACAAATTATAGCACATTTCAGAATGAAAGGAATACACAGAACTGTGGGTTCATAATTCAGATTCATGGTCAGTGAATTTTCTGCATTTATTGTTAAAAATATATTATTTTCTATTTTTTAATTCAAATACCGTGGGGAAAAATCTGAAACATGACTCTATCACTTTGTTTTGGTCATCTCAGATGTGGAAATAGAGCTCAGATCCAGTCTGCCTTCATCTCTCCCCATGGCTGAAACCCAATTTAACATCAAATCAAGATGCCTTCACTCAGCCTTGCAGTACTATTAATAATACTCTGCCAATGCCTTGGTTAACACGTCATAGAAAGACCAAGAAATATGATATTTTCATACAAACAGCATTTCCTATGGAGCAACAGCAATGTCTGAGCTTATCCATCAGGGTTATAAATGGATCAAAAATACATTTTGTTCTATTGCACCGTGACATTTCCAAATATTATTTTGACATTTAAATTTGGAAATTAAACTTTTATTTCAAAATTTTATACCAATTTTAATAAAACAAATCATCCAATCACATATTTTCCTTGACAAGTAATTATACTAAAATTCTGCTACTTTGTCAACTTTGTAGGGAAATTACCAGTTTACAACACAAACATACATCCTCACAATCACTCTTACATTGTTTTCACCATTGGGTAAAGTTTAAATTCAACCAACTTGCTTGTGTTTTGTAAAGTTGTAAAGTAGTCTATTCTAAAAAAAACCCTACATCTGTTACAAGAAAAAAGGTCACAGTGGCCTCTTAGATACAGATCTAAAGTTTTCTTGGATAGTTCTTGTTATACCTGGGGCGATATTGTCTCTGGACTGTTTACAATTCCCCTTATTCTTTCTGAAGCTGTACTGACATTTCTCAAAGCAGCATCAGAAAAAAACATGCTAAATAAAAGGGCTGGCATTCCTTGAAGGAATATCATCCATGCCAGTGTTTTAAAAGAAAATCATGTTATGCTGAGAGGGAAGAGAACTACAGCTCAAATTACAGGGCAAACCTTGTAAAGGTGCACGTGCATGTGCATGTTGTAAAATCTCTGTGATAAGACTGTGATCGAAATAATTAGTTGTATATATAGATGTGCATCTTGCTATAGTGCTCAGCAGAAGTGTTGGGGACCATTGTTGTGCTTCCTAAAGTCAGTGGGCTGTGGGGGCCATTTTCAGTTAGATTAACTCCAAAAGTTATGAGCGTTTCAATAAAACCCACCCAGTGGGTCATGAGATATGGTCATGCACAAGGGCAAAAACATTATCATTCAGAGCAATAAGTGTTGAACAAATGGGTTCAACCCAAGAAAAGCAGCTGATATTCCCTGTCAGCATGTTGCTCTTTCTGAAGCAGCTGCTCCACTGTTAGCAGGTGTAATGGCTCACTGTCTCTTCTTCTCTCCATCAGAACAAGAGGGTGAAAACAGAGCAAGAAATAACCATGGAAAGCAGGCAGCAGTTGGGTCTGTTTGCTTTCTGCCCTCCCACTGATAGGCTATTTGCACAAAAAATGTAACAATATATTGGGCATGCAACTTTTTAGAAAAGCAGATTTTAAACTTTTGCTCAGAACCCTCCTAGCTTTGCAACAAAGAATGTATTCTAAAACTTTTATTGTTATTATTTATTATTATTATTAGTGTATCTTACTTGTTGTGTTGTACTTCACCCCGTTAATATAAGCAGGGCAGGGTCTCTCCACAATCCTGCCGGTGCTGCTCCGCGGCCAGCAGGTTCCAATTTCATCCGTTGTGGCATTGCAATATAAATCTAAAATGAGGGTAAAAATAACATTTAAAAAGACAGAGATAGATAAAGGATGCTTTAAAAAATCCTCAAATATAACGCAGGAAAAATCTAAACAAATGCAAAGATTCCCCATCTTACCGTCAGCGCTCAGTAAAGATAATGAAGCGTTTTCTAAAAAAGTGTCATGAAAATGCTCTAGCAAACTACAGTTTAAGTCCCCGAGCTCTCCCAGTATGATCTCATAGATGGTGGCATCCATCGTGAGAGCCACGCGGAGACTGACTGCAAGTTGGGAGGAGAAGCGCGCGCGCGCAGATACCCGTGGCAGTTAACCGCGGGCGGGCGGTAAGAGTCTGAGGAGAGGCGATGACAAGCGTCAGGGAGGCGGGGCGGGGCGGGCGAGCCTTCTGGGAGGGCGCACGCGCCCAATCAGAGGCGCTCATCCAGCTGCGGGGAAAAGACAACCGAGTCACTGAGCTCAGCAGAGTTCGGCGGAGCACATCAGGGCCGGCTGACATTTTCACACCTGCCGCGCGACTGACAGCCTGTCAGCGCGTGTTGGTGGCAGGCACAGTCGGCAAAGTGTGTGGGAGGAGGAGGGGGGGGAGAGGGGGGAATATAGGGTAGCACAGGTATAGTTTTTGCTTCTCTTTCTGTCATGCCTTTCCGTGACCACACATCCATGAATAGCCTACAAATGGATTTTGGTTTTAATCAACGAAAAACTGATGAATCGCTGAGACGATTTTACTGAGTCTTCCAGGAATTTGCCACAGGACAAACTTTAAAAGTTCTGATTCAAGATGGACACCAAATATTAAATGTTATTGGTTAATGATTTTGCTGAGGCAACTTTACTCACTTGAAATCATTTTTTTTTTACTTTGCCATTAACTATTTGAGCCAAGACTGTCTGTTAGCAAAATATCTCATGAACCACAGAATGGATTTTATTGAAACTTTTAGGAACTATCAGTAAATGTATGCTGATTCCATTTCAGAGTCAATCCAATTCAAGATGGCCACCAGGGCTAAGTGACTTTAGCTTAAGAGTGACTGTAATTTTACCAGTTTTACAAATACTACGCCAAAAATCTGTGTGTTGCAGTAGCTTGGTGAGTGCTGTGATCCTGCCTTGAGGTTGCAGGTTTGAGCCCAGGTTGCATATAGGGCATTTGGTTAAAAAAATTTTTTTTTATAAATCTGTCATGCAAGTTCACAAACTGTGGCGACCCTTGCAAAAGGAAGCAATACCTTGATCTGAAACTTAGGTACTCTTAATTTATTTATTTTTATCTAAATACAGTCCACTCAGGTATATTATCACAATGTTTCACACATCAACATGATTCATTCCTTGGCATATAATAAGTCTCACTAACTTGTGCATCTGAAATCAATCAATCAATCAAATTTTATTTGTATAGCACATTTCAGCAGCAAGGCATTTCAAAGTGCTTTACATTAT
>JAVKLF010000064.1:6372525-6383928 GCA_034783495.1 Millerichthys robustus | reverse complement strand
TCACTTCTAAACATATAGTATACAGTACAGTACAGTACAGTACAGTACAGTACAGTACAGTACAGTACAGTACAGTAGGTAAAAATCTTTTAATGTGAAAAGCTTGTGATGCTTAGAACCGGAAGTACCTTTTGACAATTCCGGTTGTAAAGATGTCGCCATCCATGTTCAATTTTGTCGACGCTAAAGAGAAATTTACTGTGAGAATCGAGTTTTGTACATCTTTGTATTGTTTTTATTCGTTATGTTGTTGATAAAGCCGTAGTAAAAAAAAATAGCTTGTCAGTGCAGGTTCTGGTGTGTTATTTATACGTTAACATAGCATGTAGCAAATGAAGCTAAGCTAAAGGCTACTTTCCTTACGTGCACTTTTTTTATGTCATTTTCCTTCTCCCTCCTTTCACACACTTACAGACTGCTGCTAGACATGCACTTGGTGGTAAAACCTGCAAACAGTTAGTTAATGTGTTCAATCAGATCCCCGGAAAGTAAGTTCTGATCTTTTCAGCTTTTGTTTTATTAATGTTGCAAAGCGAATAAAAAACCCCTGATGTTTCTTATCATTACAGTGAAACGGAAAAAAAGACCACTTTAGACCAGGCTTTGAGAGGTGTTCTTGGTGATCAGATTGTAAGATTTAATGTTTTATTTATAATCAGATAGCCATCTTATTTTAGCAGTCAAAATCCTTAAGTATTTTTCTCTCTACAGGATGAACAGAAGGCAAACTGTGATGACTACCTGTCTCTCATCGACCTGAGTATCCACGCTGTTACTGAGGGTATGTCAGTGTTTTAATTAGTGAGTCAATTATCGTTAATTAAAATGAATTTACTCTATATTGGAAATAATATTTTCCTATTTGCATAGTGTTATTTTGTATAGCAACCTGGTAAGTAGTGAAGGAAATTGGTTGAAAACGCAGTTTTTTCCCCCATGTCCTGAGGATTAAATTAATTAGCATTTCTGTATCTGAGAACAGATTAGTTTTCTTCTGTTAAAATACATGTTAAGAATACCTCATTGGTAAAAGGTACCCTGCATGTTCAGTCCAAAGTTTCTTTCAGCAACTTAAATCTTAAGTGATTTATGTTTTGCCTCTCCATGTTCATGCAGGTATCTGCTCTGCCACAACTCCTTTTGTCCTGCTGGGAGACGTGCTGGACTGTCTTCCTCTTGACCTGTGTGACAAAATATTCTCATTTGTTGAAGAAAATGTATCTACCTGGAAATCGGTACATATGTGGTTCCATTGTTCTCCCCAACTAAAGGCAGCTGAAACAGAAGATTGAATTATCATATCTGCGCTCTTTTCTCCAGAACTCCTTTTATACTGCAGGGAAGAACTATTTGCTGAGGATGTGTAATGGTAAAGATCTTATGTCATTCTTGGTGTTGCACAATACTTCTTTTATTAGGAAAAAGGAAATATTTCATGACTTTCTTCCCCATTGTAGATCTTTTAAGGAGGCTATCCAAATCCCAGAACACAGTATTCTGTGGAAGAATCCAGCTTTTCCTGGCCCGGCTCTTTCCTTTGTCTGAAAAATCGGGTAGGGTTACAAATAATCCTTATTTCTTTTAATTGCATCAACTCCACTGATTCAAATAATATAGTAGTCTGACCAGTTACATCCATATTTTGCTATTTTGTGTTTTCATGCAGGCCTCAACCTGCAGAGCCAGTTTAATTTGGACAATGTGACAGTGTTTAACAAAAATGAACAGGAAACTACTCTTGGACAGAAGGTGACATGTTACCACCTTATTAATGAAATATTTTTAATTAAGGTCATAAAGGTTAAATTTCTTGAATACTATGTTTCTAGCAGACCGATGAAAAAGATGATGGTATGGAGGTGGAGGAAGGGGAAATGGGGGAGGAGGATGCTCCTGCACCATGGTGAGTGAAAGTCTTTCTTCATAGTTTGTCACAATATTTGCACATTTTTAAAGTAAAGTTTAAGTAAATTATGTTTTGTTTTTTTCTAGTTCTATTCCAATTGACTACAACTTGTACAGAAAGTTCTGGATGTTGCAGGACTACTTTAGAAATCCGTTGCAGTGCTATGAAAAGTTCTCATGGATAACATTTGTTAAGGTAATCCATCTCACTGCAGGGTAAAAAAAATGCTTTTCTACTAAAACGTGCTTTTGTTTTTAATTTGACAGATAAATATCTAGAAAAGGATTAAAAAATAATAGCTTAACGCCTGCATTCGTGTTTTTGGTTTTCTGATCAGTACTCAGATGAGACCCTCGCAGTGTTCAAGAGCTATAAGCTCGACGACATGCAGGCTTCTAAGAGGAAGATGGAGGAGCTGAGAGGATCTGATGGGGAACATGTTTATTTTGCCAAGTTCCTCACAAGTGAGAAGGTGGGAAACATAATTAAAATTGTATACCATGTTTAAATAAGCTGCTTCCTTTATTGTATTTATTTCAAGATCACATCCGTATTAAATGTTTTGGGGTGTTTTTAGATTTAAAAAAAAAAAAATCTAAACTTTTTGTTTTTTATCCGCAGTTGATGGACTTACAGCTCAGTGACAGCAACTTTAGGCGTCACATCCTTGTGCAATATCTCATCCTCTTTCAATACTTGAAGGGGCAGGTCAAATTTAAAAGGTGAAACATGTATCTGCACTCACTTTAAACATTAATAGCCTTCTGTGTGATTAACACACCTGAGTTATAGAAAACTCATGTTGTTTATGTTTTTGCTTTCATGCAGCTCCAGCTGCATTTTGAATGACGATCAGAATACATGGATTGAAGATACAACGAAGTTGGTGTATCAGGTCAGTCAAAAGATGTGGATAATGACAGGTCAGGTCTCAGTGTGTATATGTATTAAACTAAATTTAGTTGATTTAAATAAATCTCAACATTTTGTTTGTCCTAAGAATATTTTTCTTGTTTATACTTTATTCAAACTTGATTTTACTGTTTGTTGAGTTTTGCGATCTGGATCTTCACCTGAAAATAAAAATAATATTTCATAGTTACTTCTTCTTATGACAGGTGTAAGACAAAACTCTGTACTCTCAAACAGAAATAGTCTCCACATATGTGAATATGTTCATAACATTTGTAGGAATTCTGACTTCACATAAGGTCACAGCAGTCACTTGCTGTTTTTGTTCTTTACGTAACTTGTCTTGTAGCTGCTGAGAGAAATTCCTCCTGATGGAGACAAGTTTGCCACCATGGTTGAGGTAAATGTAACGTTCATCCACATTTATGTTCTGTTGTGTGTTATTGGTGTTCTTGTACTCTGATCAGACTACAAACCTTTTTGACTCTGAATCTCTTCTTTGACAGCATATTCTCAACACAGAGGAAAACTGGAACGCCTGGAAAAATGAGGGATGTCCGAGCTTTGTCAGAGAAAGGTGATAACTTTCCTTTAGCTGTATTCAGTGATTGGTCAGTTACAACAAAAGAGTTTGATGTGTGAACTTACAAGAGGCTGCCAAAATTGAAAAGTAGTCTTTTTTTTTTTTTTTACTGGAACAGAACAGTAGATGAGAAACCAAAAAGGCTCACTCGGAAAAGACAAGCTCCAGAAGACTTCCTTGGAAAAGGGCCAGACCGCAAGATTTTCATGGGAAAGTATGTCGTCTAATGAGGAGTGGGCTGTGTTGAGTGGTCCCAATTTATTAAAAGCATAACAGACCTACCAATCGGACAAAGTGGCAAAATAGTACATTTTTTATGTCCGTACCATACATCCTAGTGGGAATAAAAATATTTTTTAACTTAATGATCAGTTGTCGTTTATAAGGAGTGTCTTTGACTGAAAATTAAAAAAAATGTTTTGTTAGTGACGAGTTGACCCGACTGTGGAACTTGAATCAGGACAACATGGAAGCATGCAAGTCAGACAGCAGGTCAGTAGTTAGTAGTAGTAGTCACATCTACACTCAGCTATTTGTATACATCATAATTTTTTTTTTATATATATATATATCTGATATTTGTCTTTATCAGAGAGTTCCTGCCATCTCTGGATGAGTTCTTTGCTGAAGCCATTGAACAGGCCGACCCAGTCAACATGGTGGAAGAGGAGTACAAGTAAGTAAGCAAGTGAAAATATTTACTACAGCATTATTTACAGGGGCCTGTTTTTTTTCTTGAACCTGAATCTTTTTAAATCCTTTAAGAGTTGTGCGTAACCCAAACTATGGCTGGCGGGCTTTGAGGCTGTTGTCAAGGAGGAGTCCACATTTCTTTCAACCCACAAACCAGAAGTTTAAGAGCTTGGCTGACTACCTGGACAGCATGGTTAGCAAACTGGCCAAAGAGCTGCCGGTGAGGGATTTGTTTAATAACATATTCATACGTTTAAAAGGAATTAAATATTAAATTCATGGCTCATGTTTGTGTAAAAAATTGCAGAAAGATATTCCCTCAGAAGAAATCAAGACAGGTGAAGAGGACGATGATGATAACGGAGACAATCTTCTGAAAGACAGCAATGACAGTGAGTATAAATCAGACTGATTTTAAAAGTATTTCTACTTTAATCTTAAAGATAAAATCATTAAAATAAACTCATCTTGACATCTCTATTTTATATATCACTTTCCATAATTGGCAAACTATTTTTCTCCGCAAGGTCCAAGCATTCAGAGCAAACTGGTTACAAACCAGCAGATGGATGACATTGCAGCCAAACTGGGCTCTCACTGGAAGACACTGGCTTCTCATTTGGAGATGAAGGCAGCCGAGTTGCGGGAAATTGAGACAGACAGTGAAGATGTTGAAATGCAGGCTAAACTTCTGCTGGTGGCTTGGCAGGACAGAGAGGGAACACAAGCCACTGTGGAGAACCTGGTTACAGCTCTGAACGCTGCAGGCTTCTCCCAGATCGCAGACGGCCTCAATGAGTCCTAAATGTGTTGCTGAATCTGTCCACATTTTTGAAGCATCCTTTGTCGTACAGAAACTGTTGTTAATACATTTTGTATGTAGGATATGTTCAGAATTTCTTTTCCTGTAGAAATCCAATAAAGCATTTTTTATTATAGTTTCCACTTTGTAGTCACAGAACATTACGTTTTGGTTTAGCAGTTTATTTTCACCACCTATGAAAAAGCGATCAGTCAATAACTTATTACAGAAAATGGATATTTTAGGTTTTACATTTTGTGACAGGGTGATCAGGAAACCTGCACAGAGGAAAAGTCTGAAATCAATTTCGCCAAGAATGACGTTCAAAGCCTACAAAGCAAACCATTCTTGTTGAATCTCGAGCCTTTATTTACCTACACTGTTCACCACATGGGCGACCTGTTCTGAACTTTCCCCCTTCCAAACACACACTTCCCTGAAAGTGGCGTTAATGAAAATTTGGCAGAAAGGGTCACATCTGTCAACACATCTTGAGAACAATCACAGGAGATGATGTGAGCCAAGCACTTAACAGACCTGAAGTTGACCCCAAAGGCCCAAGAGGTGGACAAGTGTTCTGCAATACATCTGCGATGACAAGCCAGAAAGTCAAGGACAGCAGCTTGGCAAAACTTTTGTTTTTGACAGCTTGGTTAACTGAAACAAATATTTTGCTCTTATATGATCACCTTATCAAAGGCTTAAAAAATATACAATGTGTATAAAACATTTAATCAAAGCGCAGAGCTTAAAACCTTACAGACCTAGTCCAAGGATTGCCTCTCTTTATATTTCAAATTTTCAAAAGCACAGTATGGTTGAATATTTAACACAATTTGTTTTACAAGCATATGAATTGTTACAAAAAAAAAATAATTTTAAGGTAAACAAATCATTAAAGACACCAGTTTTATTGCACATCTATGCAGACAGTGCTTGGAAATGGCAATCTGTACGTGTTGGATGTTGGGAGAAAACTCCCACCAGCTACTGTTCCTCGTCAAGTAGTTCCAGTCGGCGGGGCCCGTAAAGTAGAACATACGCTATATGCCAGTCTCCACCCCCTGACAGACGCAGGATGTCCTCAGGAGAGACCACACTCACTTTGTCGTCGTCAAACTTGATCCACTCATCTGTTGGCAAGAAAAAAAAAAGAGAAAAACCAGGAAACTTGTTTTTTAAACACTCTGGTTAGTGTCGAAATGTGCTGCTAAATTGTGATTACCTTCTTTCCTCTTGACCCATCCCACATAGTGACCTGATGAGCTGGAGCGACCTTGGTGAGTCAGCACAGCCTGCAGGTCGTAGTAGCCACTGTTGTTTGAACCAAGGTCTACAAGAAGGTAAACAAAATTCAAATTGCTGATACGTTCTAAATTTTCACTCAATTCCTCGAAGAATCTACTCATAATTGGCATCTGTGTTAGTGTACACCAGTAACCCTCAAAGGCTACTATCCTGCATGTTTTAGTTGTTCCCCTGCTTCAGCACACTTGATGAGAATGAATGAGTGATTAGCAGGCTTCTGTAGAACTTGAAAACCTGGTGAAGAGCAGAGTAACAACTAAAGGATGCAGGATAGTGGCCCTCGAGGACCACGGGTGTGTGTCTAGTAAACAGCAGCACAGAAACTATAATCACTACAATGAAATTTGACATAATAAGCGGTGCTATAAAACATTTAAGTTAAGGTTATTGCAACTGAGAAAAACCTCAGTTCTTATACTAGTGAACATTACAACTAATCTAAATAGGAAAAAAAAGATGTTGACTTACAATTTAAGTTTAATAGTTTGGAACAGTTACAGAAAAGTCTCAATTTTTGTTCACATACCCGTGTTTTGTTCAGATTGTTAAAAACAATTTAAAAATATCACTTTTTGTGTCAGATTTAGTATAAAAAATTGTTATTCTTATGCAAACAATTTAAGATGTTAGAATGAGATTTATTAGTCCTGTATTCTGGATAGAGGAGGATCATTTTTCTCTTCATGTAGAGACATTTTATGTACTTCAACAGCTACATTTTTGGCAACATTTTAATGTCAAAAGTGACTGGGTCTCAACCTACCATCTGCAAAAGAGAAAGGATCATATTTCACTTCCTTCCCTGCATCTGGCTTCTTCAACAACTAATGCAATGGAGAAGAAACACGCAATTTTATTTATTCTGATGTTATACATAACAGCTTGGCGGCTAAAGAAACAACAAAGATGACAGGGGGAAAGAGGCTTGTGTTACCTTTTGCTGTTGTTTCTCCAGCTTTTTATCCTCCATGTCTTTAAACTTTGACCTGACTGGCAACATTTTCTCCTGCAGGTCAGCTGTGCACAGCTCGTAAACATCCAACATGAGTGGGAACTTCACATCCTTCAAAAACAACACAGTAATTAAAGACTAAGTTCACATGTCGGCTATAATAAGAAACACTATATATCAAAGTGAGGATCCAAGGATACAAACCTTTAGAACTTTTGCATTGACAGATTCTTTCTCTTTGTAGAAAAACCGGACCATTTGAACAGTCAAGTAGGCAGGGAGACGGCTAAGTTTGGACTAATGGGGATGTGGGGTGGGTCCAGGAGAGAATTAAATTTTATAAATGGACAGTTAAAGAACAATAAAAAAAACATTGAACTGATAAAGGAGAATTATACTTACAGATTTTATGTACTGAGCATTTCTGTTCAAGGATGCAGACATTTTTGTGATCTCTTCTTGCAGCCTCTGGAGGTGAAACATTGTGATTAAACCCATTTTAACTGATTTTTGCTCTGACTAAAAGACTTTTTCCTGATACTTACCAGTCGTAGTCCTGTTGCAAGGTATTTGACTTCCTGGTTGATGAAGCAGCTGAGCTGGAGCTGGCTTTCCTTGCCCTTTATTGGCTCTTCTTCCTCAGACTCTGTGCATTTCATGCTGAACCAAAGAGTTAAGAAGTAAAACGCCAGCACAGCAATTCCCTTCAAACTGAACATTAACATTAACAAGGTCTAGGACCATAATTCAGAAGAGACAAACTACAAAGCTGATGACAGAAAAAATCCTGAGCCTAAACTTTATTATAATACAGTATATATAGCTGATATTTATGATAAACTAAAAACTGATTTGATTTTTTTCCCCCCACAGCTATGCTACGCTGGAGCTCCGGCACGCGCCGGAGTGCCATCAGCCTTAAAACTAATCTTTAACAAAACAATAAAATGCCTTGAACAACACAACATAAGGATACGTAGTTTCAAATTCTACACCAAAATACTGGTCAATGAAGTTCTTCTTTGAAGAAGCAGAGGCAGATCCACTCTCAGATTCAGTCTAAAAGGTAGACAGAATAAATTAAATTAGATTTTTTTTAATGGCAGGTGCTTTACATGATAGAAGCAGCAGAAACAAAGCAAACACACAAAACCCAACTAGTCTTTTGATCAAAAAAATAAATAAATACTAGTTTACCTCCATGGCAGTCTCTGGCTCGAGTAGTGGTTCTAACTTTTGTTGAAGAACTCTCATCATCTGAAGCCAGCACTCGTTAGCATCCTGAGAAAAAAAAATGTTTGTGTAATTAAACAAACGTTCAGTAGCACACACATGGTCCAGATAGACACATTTTAGATGCCACAAGTGTTGAAGAGTTCCTAACCTGCTGGAGGTACTGTCCTTGGTCTCCCTTCTCAGCAAACTGTGGAAAGGCCATATGAAGAAACTGCAGCAAAATAATGGGTGGGAGGCTGGAAGAGGTCTTGTCCATAGTCTCATATAAATCCCGAAGAGCTGCGAATGAAAGAAAGAACATGCACATTCATTTTACGTGCATGAGAAAGTTCAAGACTTTAATGCGAAGCTGTTCATTCACAAAATTCATTTCATGTGCCTCATACCAGCTGTGATGTATTGTGCAGGTGCGTTTGCCCCCGAGGACCGCAGAGCACCTGAATACCTGCAAACAGCAACAGAGAATTTTAGCAGGGGATAATAACTTTGCTTGCTTTTTAAAATTATTTTATAACAAAACAATTCAACAAGTTGCAGAACTTTACTAATGTTGTGTCCTAAACCTGTTTCAACAGAAAAAAAAAACTAAACAAAAAGCACACATACTTCCTGAGTGCAGTTTTAAGCTCTGGCACGGAGCGGAGACACTGCACCGTGGCGTTCATGTAGCACGTGTTGCCCAAGTTTGTCAGTCCACAAGGGAGCTCCATCTAAACAAGACAATAAAGTGTAATAAGCGTGGAGGTTGCAGTTACATTTAGCCATAGATACAGTTTTGTCACTATATTGTCAAAGTATTAATAAAATACAAATATGTCTGAGAAAATAATTTAGAGTTCTCAGTATTTCTTCCACATTCAATGATATGAATGAACAATGTAGATGACCAACATATATTCTCTAAGTTATCTCTTTAAACCCATCTTGGCCTAGTGGTAATACTAAGGGTTCCTCACCGCAGAAGCCAGCTGCTCCTCCGTCATATCCTCTACAAACATGGGCCGAACAACAGGCTCCTCAGGCAGGGCCTCGGCAGAGCCCATCATCAGCAGGGTCATTCCCTTAAGAGAGGAAAAATGACAAGATAATGAGTCAAAATATTCTTGTGTGTATCTACAAAACAGCAGAAGTCTGAAAATATATCAAATACTTACATTTTTCAATTTAATGTTTCCCCACTCATCATCCTAGAAAAGAAAGACATTTATTAGTTGTTTGAAAATGTACGATGGGTAACACTTGATCAACAGCCTCAAGAAAATCCTAAACGTATCAGTTTATGATATGGCAAATCCAGATTAAGATTCAAATAAGTGAACTGCAGTTATAATGCAGTGTAAAAAAAGAGCTAAAGCTGTTTAATCTTTTGTTGTAGGACTATTGTTGTATTTTCTTGGATGTTCTGAAAACTCTGTATGATTAACATAGCAAATTACAATAAAAATAGTTATCAATTTATTCTATTTATTATTTTTTTTGCCTCGTCCTTGTAGTACCATCGTTTCCTAATACCTTCAGAGTGCCCCCCTTCACCATAACCTTCTGTCTGTCTGGCTGAACTCCTGTCAGGGCAAAAAGTTGAGCCTTGAAGACCATGGGTGGTTCCTCTGTGTTCAGTTCTACTGCATCAAACTTCTCTTTGCCCCATTTCACATTGACTGAAACAAAGAGCAAACAGCACTGCGTAAACAATAGCCACCCACAGAACACGTTGGGAATAATAGGCATGCATGACACTGCATCAGGTTGACATTAAAGCCAACCATTAAAGTGCTTCTACTTTCTAATCAGGCATCTAACCGGGCAGCCCGGCTTAGCTGACTTTTGCTTTGTAACTAAAAGTGGAAGCTAACAAAATACTTGTGTTTTGGAACTACTTTGCAGCGACATGTACCCCATCAAAAACATTATTGCTTGTAAAAATGTAAGATCTTGATCGCTAATTGTTTACGTTTAACAAGCTGCAATAATAAACAGCATAAAAAAACTCCAGTTAACATAGCATAGGGCTAGCTGTGCAGCAAACAGCATAGCTAATCCAGTGAAATTTAATAATATACACGTTCGAGCTGTGTTAATTTTGCGTTGAATCAAGAATATTTGTCAGAGTAACTACATGCTAAACGTGTCGATGTTGTAGTGAGAATGTTTTCGTAAACGACAACTTAAAACTGTCAAACTTAACATCTAGCTAACTCGATTAGCTTCGTTTAGTTTAAAAGGTGTCAGGTAATTGAATCGGCTTCGCCAAACATATTTCGAAGACAAATCTAATATAAAAAATACAACTTTTCACACGTATTTAATCTACATAAATTCCATGGAGCAACTCAACCCGATCGTTTTAATTAGCAAGTCATTCTAGCACTATTAGCATGCTAACTGTATTTCACGTTAGGCAGCTAAGCTAATGTTATAAACGCTGTCTCACCAAACACGTGTTACGATTCGTGTTTTGTGATAGTTTTAATAAAAATGAACATATAGGGTTAGATGTACGTCATACCTGTAAACACCGGCATGGTTGGCAATCTTTCACTTCTTCGGGGTTTATTATTTTCCTGTTGCAGTTTACTGGGGCGCGAATCAGGAGTTGGCTAGTTCTCAGTCAGAACTTCATTCAAACAGGATGACGCTGCAACAACACGATTGTGACCGATCGATGCGCTCGACATGCTGCTAGCTGTCCTGCCAAAATACATCGTGTATGGCAAGCCGTTGTGACATATAATCAATCCAGCTGCTTGAAATTAATATATATAAAAAAACCAGTTCTACTAGTAAAATTTGTATTTCAACAACTTTCAATTATAAATTGTTATAGTCCCAATTGTTATAATTGTTATAGACCATGTTATATAACCATCTCTGTTATCTTTACCTATAAACTTCAAGTTATCCTGATGCATCTCAATCGTCCAGGTAGAAAAATAGAAAAAAATGAATAGGTCCTCTGGACAGGGTTTTCGTGGTAGAAACGTTTCGTCTCTTCTCCAAGAGACTTCTTCAGT
>JAVKLF010000064.1:6311859-6328828 GCA_034783495.1 Millerichthys robustus | reverse complement strand
CCATGCCTGAGTGGTGGTCATTTTACAGAACTAACCTATCTAAACACAGAAACATTGTAAGTTCCACGTTACCAATCTATAAATGAATATTTTAAAAATGATTAGTTCAGATGCAGTCATCTTCATCCATGTGTTATGACTGGGAGTAGCACTTTCCCTTTGTCTGTTTGGGAGCTTAACTCTGGGTTGAAGGATGATCTCCTAAGGAAAGCAGGTATTCAACGTTCAATTTTCATTATCTCCATTTTACATATGAAAGCTCTGTCAAAGGTCAGGGATTGATCTTGTGATTATGCTGCTATCAGATATCTATAAATAAATATACATATGCTGATACTTGCCGTCCATCAGTTTAAAATCCTAAACATGATCTGATGCGCTACCCGCAAGTCACTGATATTGGAGTTAGCAACAGCTGGGCAAAACTCACCGTCACCGAGTTTGAGATTGAGGGAAACTAGTTCATGAAATCTCTGTAAGGGTTAATGAACCCCCTGATTGGCAGGTGTTGGTGGTTTACAGCAGCAGAAAGTGTAGCTATATAACAGTTGGAGAAGAGGCGAGAAAGCTTGTGCACAACTGGGTTAAAGCAACTGTTTACTGTGTCTGCAGTAATGAACTGGAAGGAACAGTGAATAATCAGATTTACATGAAATAAAAATATAACAACGGAAGATTGGGCAGTTATTTCTTACCAGCATTAATCTCTGATTTAATGGCTAATTAACGTATTTGAGAGACTTTTAAAAACTTATTAAAAACATGCAAAATAAAAAAACATAAAAACAAATTTATATATGAGTTTTGGTGTCAAAATCATCTTGTTAAAAAATATGTTCAGTCATAATTTTCGGAGCTAATTATTGTGCTGGATCTCCAGAACACTGCTTATTTACCAAGCCTTCAAGTAGATGTGAGTTTACTCAGACTTTTCATTTACTTGACAAATTCTTGCTGACATTTACTGGTTTGCAAAACTGCTTTGCTCACGACACCAGTGTCTACTTTGATGGAGCCCAAAGAAGTGTGGTTGTTTATATTAGATTGTCAGTTTTGCGTATAGACTACATTTGACTCGTGGATTAGCTTTCCCCTACATTTGGGTGTGAATTCAGCACATTGCTCGCTGTGCATCTTCTGTCCTTTCCTTTCATTTTATTTGAGCTCTGTGTTCGCTCTACTTTTGGCGACACCGTGACAAGGGTCTGTTACTGATCCCTAATGATGTATAATCCCCAACATCTGTTGCCAGCTGTTGATTTGTGGCACAGTTTTTTGTTTATTTATTTTGACCAGATGAGCCCCCTGGTATTTATAGCAGGAGTAAAAAAAAAACAAAAAACATCTAGTGTGGGGTCAGTCGTGGGTAAAAGACAAAATGCTCAAGCTGACCTGACATTCCTGTCGCTAGAGAGATGCTGGAGATGGATTCCCCTGTCTCTAAATTGGCCCCCAATAAACCGTTGGGTGTGGCAGCTTGAACCGAGCCTGAGCGTGAGAGCAGAAGCTGGATTTAAAGACCTGCCACCCCCCCTTGCCCCCATCAGCCTAACCCCTCTACCCCATTGCCTCTTTTTCTTGAAAATGAAAACTTCCTCGTGACAGGGTGCCCACGGCGGATGCAGGGGGTCACGCGTGGCAGGGCCGCGTGGCAGCGGGGAGATGTGGGGGCCACATCTTTGTTCCCCACACCACACACAGCTCCTCAGACCCCCAAGAGCATCTGTCACCGCGGGGGTGGGGGGCAGCAGAGCTGAGATGAATGAGCCCCCAGTGGATTCCCTCCCTCCTTCCCCGCCCTCATTGGCAAATGGCAGGACCGGGGAGTGCCGCCGAGGGCTTGGGCTTTAGGGGGAGGGGTCTGCGTGGACGTGTGTTTGTTTGCATGTGAGTGAGATAGAGAGGCAGAGAGAGGGAAGAGGGCTTTCTGCTTTACTCAGAGGAATTCCCAATTCTTTCTGGGGAGAATCATGATGAAGGTGACTTCAGGGAAGGTCTAAATATTCACATGCAGTCTGATTGCATACATTTTTCCAAAGAGGGATTTATCATGGACTATATCTGAAGATCTGCCGGCACATTTTTGGGATTTACTGCACTGGATTTAAGAGCTCGTCTACTGGAGGAAAGACTCATGGAAGGTACAGGAGAAGCTGTTTGAGCTGCTTGCTGTGGCCCACATGTGGCCCCCATAGAGCATTAATGATATGGGCTTTTAGCACCTCATTTAGAGAATGTGAAGTGATGTTAGTCCTTTTTTCACTCATCTCTTTAACCCCATCCCCCTTTCTCTCATGTCTAGTAGTGTCTTTTCTAATGCTAAGAGGGAGCTCTTTCTCGCATACAAACTATTGCTGTTTACCCTAAATGTTAAAAAAATAACAATGAGGTGAAAACGACGGAGTTATTTCTCACTTTCAAGTAACATTTTGTGTCATTTCAAAGCATGGAAAGGCTAACTTTTCATGTTTTAAGTCAACAAATCTTTGGAAATGCTCATTTTCACTTCTCAGTAAATGTTTATTTAGCAAACATTAAAGAAAACCAGAGTGTCAAGTTTAATTGTATGCAAGTTGGCAAGATCTTTGTCCTTTTATGTAACAGAAATGTTTATTGAGAACATTTATTTGGCTTTAATTTGTGAAAAAACCCAAAAGCCAAGAAAGGGATAAAAGTTTAATCCTGGCTCAGTTGTGAACAATGTATTGTAATGATGTTGTTTTGGGGTAAACAAAAGGAGGACAAAAGTAAAAAAAGATGTAGCCCAACAAATGGAACAGGCTGAGTATGTTTATCACTTCTTGCTGACTTGTACTTCTGATTTGGAAATGAATTTGGCTTTGTGATTTAAGGAATTTAATCCAAAGTTGTGGACATTTTTGCAAATTTAACGAGTTAGAAAATAAAAAATGTAATTGATAATGTTATTTTGTTTCACTTTTACATACAATCATCAAGCTAAACACGCAGCTGTATAATGCTTTTAGTTTGGGAATCAATCAATTAATCAAGTTTGTTAAAAGTTAAACAATAATGCAAAACATGCTATTTCTAAATGACTTTAATTTTCTGTGCAAAGTAAAAATAACTTTTTGCATTCTATGAGTTATAACCAATAGAAACTTAGCATAAAGGAGGTGTGTGTGAAGACATTTGCATAAAAACAGAACTCTTCTATTTTAAGCTTTGTTTCTAAGAAATTGAACCAGCATTTCAAGATTACCTCCAAGCTCATCACTTTAAAAAGAAAAAAAACTAAATAAGCATAAAAACGACCCAATTAAACATCTTGAGGTTAAGATGGTGTTTAAATATGACTCTTCCATCTGCATCTTTAACAGGATAAGTTTTAGAATATAGGCTCTACAGAGAAAATATTGGTTGATGGGGGGGCAAAAAAAGCATGACCTTGTGCTTGCAAGCTCTTTTTTCAGTTTGTTTCTTTTATTAGGTCAGGTTCTTGAAAGGTAAAAGAACACATGCTTCTTGCTGACACATTGACATTTTTAAGTCTTTACTTTGTCAAGTTGGCTAATGATTCACAAAATCAACTTCAGTGTGGTCAGTGAATGTGAGCTGAACCAGCTTGTGTACATTTGCCATTTGGAGGACTTGGACCCCAGACGGAGCCCCCTCTTACAGGCTAAGAGAACTTTGCTTTTTGCTGTATCAGAGTATATCAGAGGCTGAGCGCCAAGACAATACTTTGTCTAAGGGTCAAAGTAACTGCTGCGTGCGTCCACAGTGGAGCGGAGGAATTGCTGCCTCAAACTAAAACACTCAAATGTGTTCAATGAAAATAGCCCTAAGGCCACGGCGGTGTCGTGTAACGCCTTTTCTTTTAGCCTCGTAGTTGTGCGTACATGTGTCACTGATTGGGCTGCACTCGGTGTTCGAGTGCTCACAAGTGCTTCTTTTCATTTTATGAATGGGCACATTCTCTGGAGTTTTATGACTTGCCTTACCAGATGTGTGACCTTCCGAAATTATAAATTCATTGCCTTGGTTCAGATAAAATGTGGATAAATAGGTTGTGAAGTAATAATGTGTTGATAAGTGGAAAGAAATATTTTTTTAACCCAAGTTTTAAGAAAATAATGAGAATTTCTTGTGAATGACTCTCAGCTACTACCACACCAATTTTTTGCTCAATATTACCAGTGGAAAAAAATGTTGGATTTTTTTTTTAAAACATAAAGCTAGTTTAGTTTGTCAATTTCTAGCATGTTTATTATCTAGTATTATCTAAATCTAATATCTGTGTGAAAACATAGATAGGAATAAGTAAAAAGAGTGATTTAAGTTTAATTAGAGAACGGCACTGACAGTGAGCTACAGTTACAAATCTTTGCTCTCCCCCTGCAGGCCGTGCAGTAAAGAATGAGATGTCTTTGCTGAGAGTTTCTGCTGAGTGGTAGAAATCCAGCATGTAGCAGAGCCAAACAAGTCCCTTCACGCCTGGGAACTGACCAACAGTGTAAGTTGCTTTCTTTGAGTCAACTAAAGTCAAATCAGAATGTGTGTGTCTTCTTTTGTTTTTTTTCTCCACCGCATCCTCCTCAGATTTGTTAAGTGAAGGTTGCACTCACTCAGTCTGACCCAGGGTCACATTCATGCAATCTGTTGATGCCACCCAAAAGCTGCGTGGTGGCCATGACTCAGCACAGCTCACTAATATGAGCGCCGCTTTTCAGTCATCAGGCTTCGAGCATCCTCCCGCTCTTTTGACCATCCATCAAACCAGCTGCTGACCAGTCTGAACCAACACCCTTCCTTCTTCCCCACCATCATAAAAACTGGTCTCACTGTTACTGCTGTTAGGAGACTAACTGGTGAACTAAAATAACCAGGCAATTGTGAGAAAATGTATGAATTTTCTGTTGCAGTCTCCCTGAACTCTTAAGTGTTTGTGACCAAGTATGGAATGAGCTGTATAACTGCTTTATGAGCAACCAGATATCAAAATCACCACCTATTTGTGTATGCACAGCCTGCAAAACGGTATTCTAAAAATTGGCTTGTTGCCCACCTCTGCCAACCTCAGCAGCTGCCCCCATATCTATGATTTATTCTGTGGAGTACAATTAAAAAATGCAAATAAATGGAACAATTTTTCAATAAATGTATGAACGCTTATTTATTTTAGTTTTTGTAACTCATACACTGTATATTTCATACATTCAAGTCTGTTTACAAAGATTTTTCACATTTAAATTGTGAGGCGCTGGGGTGGAGAACCAGATAGTAGACGAACAAGAGGAACTCACAGAAAAGAAAAACAAAAGATTTATTAAAGACTAAAATGAACAAAAAGCCCAACCTAAAGAACTAGAAAACAGACGGAGGGTAAATGGACAACACCTGAGGAGAGGACTGATTACTGATGGCTGGCAGGTGAGGGTGATGAGCAATGAGGAGGCTGACTGAGGGAAACGGTGCTGGAAAACACAAGGATCAGAAAGTACACAGAGACATAAAACACAGATCATGACATAAATACATTGAGACCTTTTTAAATCCTTCAAAAACATTGTTGTCTTTGAAATTTATTTCAACGTACTTCTGCTAATACTACTACTATTGAAAGTACAATATTTGCTTGCTTTAGTTAGTGTTTTGTTACTTTCAGCTTTCACTCAGCATTCACACTGCATTTTCAAAGAAAGGGCAACTTCTCTAGGTATTGTTTACCTTCAGCTTGGTTTTTTGATCAGGATATTTGCCAGCAAGTCGCAGTCCGAGTGAGATACCACCTTTAGCAACCATCTGAGTCCCACCTCAGAAACAAGCACTGCGTGACCTCTGTCGCAGTCATCCTTTGTTTTGAGTGAGAAAAGGTCAGCCTCTCTTCTCACCTCAGGCCTACAACCAGGTTAATGACAAACCTGTCTGTTAGGGCTTGACATTCAGTCACAAAAGAATGAGAAAAAAGTCTACAGAGCTTCCATCTCCTGAACAACCACATCAAATCTCCCTCAGGCACTCATTTTCTGTCTTTTCTGTACCCACTCTGTCATTGTTTCTCTGTTTCGTCACCTTCAGTTTGACAAAAAGAACTGTAGCTTTATTTTCCCAAGCTTCGTGTCTGTGTGACAGCACAGTCAGGCACTCCTGTCTTTTGTCTGGCTTGGTCAGATTCCTCCTCAGGAAGGCTGTTACGTAAACATGACGACTGGAACCTGTCCAGGTGTGGGCAAAATCAGGCCTGGGAAGATAAAAGTCATCGCCAACTGAAATCCCACCCTGCATGTTGGGAGTCACCGTGACCTGCAGCTGATTATCAACACTCAAGGCAAAAACATGGCAAAACTAACACAAAGTGTTGGACTTTTTAAATTTAGGATTCTGCATTAGCTACAGCCCCTAAAATAGTCAAGAATGAGCTGTGAATTTATTTTAGAGTATCCATTTGTCATCAGGTTCAGTAAAAAAACATTGAAAAGCATTCACTGAATGAATGCATGTTGCCAGGGACACTAATTTTAGCTTCATATCTGTAAATTTAACAGTCATATTCATTTTTGTGTAGGCTAAGTTTGATCAGCCATCTTGCAATAAACTGACTCTAAAAGTTAAACAATTTAACATATACATCCCTGTGATGGATTTGCGACCTGTCCAGGTACCCCGGGGGTACACCCCGGTGTACCCCGCCCCTCGCACTGTGACTGCTGGATATGGGTACCAGTGACCCCCCCATGACCCCACAACAAAGAAGTGGGTAAAAGATAATGAATGAATGGGTCGATATACATTCATTGAATATTTCTTGAAAGTTTCATCAAAATCCATCCAGTGGTTCCAGAGATCTTTTGCTAACAGACAGATTGAGTTTCTTGCACAATCTGTTAGTACTCAGAATATGTGCTGGAGATGATATTCAGCTACAAAAACACCAAGGTATTAGATCAATCTCTGTAAAATAGCTATTTTTAACATCTGTTGGCTGTAGCAGCCATCTTGAATTGGGTTGACTTAAAAAGGAAATTGTTGAAAAGAAACATTTGGTTGAGATGTTTAAGCTGGGCTTCAGCTTGGCTGCTGTGGTGTTTACAACAACACTGGTCCACAGCAGTCAAATGTAGTCCAAGGACAAACATGAAAGAGGCATTTCAGGTCAAACTTGTGTGTCAGGAAAGCAGCCAAACACCCCCACCTTTTTTTTTTTTGTCTTTTCCTCCTTCTCATCTCACCCTGTATGAATTCTTGGCTTGGGAACAAATCTGCTCATGTGTTTTGACAAATGGAAAAGTGGGAGTTGAAGGAGAAATTTCCACTGCAGCAGAGACATTATTCAGATCTATGTTTTGTCTGTTTACCACTTTGGGAGTGTTTTCTTTTGCCCACCCTTGCTCTTTTTTTCTTCTGCTATAAGACCACATGCTCAGCTCGCTGTCTAGCTGCCACCTGCCACCAGAGAGCCGGCCAATGGCAGGCCCACAGCGCTCCGACCTCAGCAGATGTCCTCGAGTGGACATGAGGGTGGAGGGGGTGTGCGCGGGGGATGTGCGGGCAGAGTGACACAAGCAAACAGAACGAGAATGAAGCCAAAAATGATCACGGTCTTTGTTCAGTATGTTCTGATGCAATAGTCGATGTGTGCCTTTATTGGTCATATGTTTCAGCAAACCAAATATTAGTGTTATGGTAAAAAGTACACAAATGCCTTGTGTTTGCAATTAAATGTTGTGTGAGTACTGAGTCAGCATTCACACTTTTTTTTTTACCTGAATCTTTTAGTTTTCCATGGTTTTTGCAATCCAGCCCAAGGTTGCATCAGGAAGGTCATCTGGCATAAAGCAGTTGCCAAATCTTTCAGTCTGCTCATTGTAGCTTAAAGAGCAACAGTATTATTGAGATCTCTTAAAATTCCCTCAACGTGTCACTCTTTTTAAAACGCTCCTTCAGCTATGTACTGTATGACATTCAGCCTGTAGCTATTGTTCTCCTACTTTTAGTTTTGCGCTAGTCTTTTGGTACTTTCAGAATTTATTGGGTGTTTTTGCTCCTTTTGGTTTTGAGTACATACTCATTTTAGTTAACAACGGGCTTTTTGTAGGTTTTAGATAGTATTTTGTTTATTTTGGCTTTTCATTCGTGTTTGCTCATTTTAACTTTAACAACTAGGTTTCATTTTTTTTGTCATTTTGACAATAATCATGCTGAATTTTCATAGAAAATTTTGTCTCTCAAGTAAATAATAGTTTGATGATAAACCTTTAAAGGACGTGTTTTGCCAAGAGTAGATTTAAACCCCCCTCTGAACTAAATGTTGATGAGAAAACAGCTGGAAACGTGTGTTTCACTCGCTGCTCTGATGTAATGATTGAATCGATGAGCAGAGATAAACAGCACCGTGACTCTGCCTGTTGGCTCATCGCGCTGCCCTTTTCTCTTCGCTTCCACAGATAATGGGGAATTCATACGCGGGACAGCTGAAGTCCGCTCGGTTTGAAGAGGCTCTGCACAACTCGATTGAGGCGTCGCTGCGCTCCACCAGCGGAGACCCACAGCCCATCTTCACTCAGCTCTACTTGGAGCCTGAGGCATACCCAAGCAACATGGAAGGTAATAAACACAAACTGCAAACAGATTACAAGCTATAAATGTTGTTGTTTGCATGTGTTTAAGTTCTTGTGCCCTCTTCCCATAATATCTTCTGAAACACAGGACAGATTTGAGTGAAACTTGCAGAAAGTCATTTTTTTGCAAATGATTACCCTTTGGAATCACCACAATCTAAGATGGCTGCCAAAGCCAACTGATCTTAGACAACACAAATATGGGTAGAACCCCTTTTCTACAAAGTTAAAATTTGATGCTCAACACATGTTCCTAACACTAACAGATGATCTTGAGCTAATCTTTGTTAACTAAATAGAAAATGCTGTTTGCAGTTTGAAAAAGATGAGATTTTAAAGAAAGCAGGTAAGTCAAAATGAAGTTCTCAGCCTCAGCTTGCGTTAATCTTTTCAACTCGTGTTTTTGTGATTGCCGTAGTTTAGTTATCACATATAAATCTTTCCCAAGACAGTGCACCATCTGTTAAATGTTCATTTACAATATATAACCGCATCTCATGTATCCGGTAGATGTGAAGCCAAAACCTGACGTGGTGCTTCAAAGAGGAGAGCATCCGGGACACGAGCACATAAATGGAAACTCTGCTAATGATCTGGAAGAGCTGGAGGATGATGATGACTCTGACAGCAGCAGTCCTCCTCTTCCCTATCTGCAAGCTCCGGCACCAGATGGCTGCTGCACACTTGATGGTATCATTTCTATGCATTTATGATTATAATAAGATCTGATATGATTTGGGAAATGTATGCTGTTCCAAAAAGTGACCTCACAAAAGATTTACAGGCATAAAACAAATAGAGTACGGTAAAAATGTTTACACTTTGAATGATTTTGTCAAATTTCACATTCGATTTCTTGCTCTGACTGAAAAACCTCTTCCTCCTGTAGGGTTCTGTCAAGCAGGGAAGGACATTCGTCTGGTCACTATAGCAACAGAACCCATCGAAGTCCCAGCAGGCTTCGAGCTGGTTGGTGCCAAGTCCCCCGGTATCCCTGAGCACATCCTGGTGTGTGCTGTGGACCGCCGCTTTTTGCCCGACGAGAATGGGAAAAATGCACTTTTAGGTCAGTTTGCTCTCATGTTCTTGAATTGTACGCTGCAGACACATTAGACTGTCTGTACCGGGTAGTGGAAACTCTCGTGAGACGTGTTTATAAAACAATGTTGTGACTCGGGTTGTTGCGACCCTTGCTTCCAGGTTTTTCCGGAAACTGCGTGGGCTGTGGGGAAAAGGGCTTCAGATACTTCACAGAGTTTTCTAATCACATCAACCTGAAGCTGTCCACGCAGCCCAAGAAGCAGAAGCACTTAAAATACTACCTGGTAAAGAACTCTCAGGGTGCTCTCTGCAAAGGACCCCTCATCTGCTGGAAAGGTTTGAAACAACTTTGATTTATATGCATTCATAGTGAAGATTTTACTAATTGATTTACCTACAAATAATTCAGTAAATAATTTATTGTACTGCAATTACAGATGGATCCTTTTTTAGTATTTTTAATCATTTTGATAAAATAGGTAAAAAGACCTTCAGTATCTTCATAATTGAAGGAATATTCTGGTCATTTTTCAATGTGATGTTCTGTCTAATAGTTATCAATACTTAGAACCTTATCAGCCTTGACATTAGTCATAGAGCACAATGTATTGAGAAAAAGGCAAAAAATGAAATAAGGATCTATTTTATTGTTTTTCTTTCTTTTATTGTCAGTCTTATAAAACATCTTTTTCAAGTACGACATTCCAATGTGAACAAAAGAGCGCTACATCAGCTAATTTTAAACCTCTATGCTTTTGCATGACACCGTTTGATTAGTTTGTCACATTCCTCTCATTCTCAGACAGTAAAACCCGTCAGTTGTCCAGCGGCGCGTCGGCCACCAAACCGAACTTGTCTTCGTCTCTGAGCAGCAAAGAAAACTGTGGAACCAGTGGACACAGCTCATCTCCCTTCGCTCTCTCAGGTGAGACATTGTGTTTGCACCGAAGAAGGATTCTTGTGATGTGGCTCAATTTGCCCATTTCTGCAAAGATAAAATTACAAACTTTTTCAAACCCGTGTTCAGCCTCTTACCTGTATGAAGATAAAATGACTTTGTATTTCTATGCTCACCAAAGGTTTACTGCATTTGATGCTATATGCTGGCCGGTTTATGTTGTTGCCATAGGGACAAGATGCTGTGGCTTAGCTATGTTATTGTTATTGAGGTCAGCGTGATCTGATGCTTAAATTACTACACTGCATTCATCTGTTTGAGCCTGCTCATGAAAAAAGGAAAAGCCTTATATAGAATTGCATTCGATGGTTATGATTTTTTGCGCTTATTTCTTGCAGTTTAATTGAATTGAATTTTGTTAATAGTAGATATTCTTGTCTGTATAATTTAATAATTAAAACTTAACTTAAAATTTATTGCAGATTTAATAGCAGTTGTTTTCACTAGTTTATTGAAACTACTAGACCGATTCTACTACTTACGAAGGAGCTGTTGATCTTCTCTAATGAACAAAAACAGCTTTTCCTGATTGAGACCAATAAAGCTTCTTTATCCTAAATCTTGAAACTGCAGGTCAGCAGATACCTTAAACATGAACGCGCAGAACAGTTTAAGGATCAGATGACTGCAGCCCTGCAGATACATGCCTCTCACATGGCTCACAGTTTAAATCCATAACGTGCGCCTCTCCCTCTCGTCTCCAAACGGCCGTTTGCTTCACATGATACAGGAATATCAACGCAGTCTGTTGTGCAACTAAGCTGCTGTCAAGAGTCGGGCTGTAGGCTTGAAGGTCAACAAATGTTAAAACTGCAGTTTTGGACAAGAAATCAGTTTTGCACATCACAGAAGACTCTGTATGGTTTATTGAAACTTTACTTTTTGTTTTCACCTTTAGATTCTCCGCCCACCAGAATGGCACAAGCGCCTTCTGTCTTCTTTGGCAGCCAGGACGTCGGAAGAGACTGCAATTTCCTCAAACCTCTGGCCTCCACTCCAGGAAACAAGACACTGCCAATAGGTGAAGAACCGTTTCAGCGCATCTATACCTTTTTTTTAGCTTCATTAGCAAACAATGTGGCCAGTTCATTCTAATTCTGCACGTGAAAGCGCAAAAGACCAAGTCACGCTGACTCACTGGTACTTACCAAGATTAAGATGCTGGTTCTCATTCACCTTGATGCGAGTCTTGTCCTAATGTTGAAATAGTGTTGCTTAGATACAGGTTGTCTGTTTATGCAGTGAAGCATAGGAAGTCTTGGCTGACCATGAAGCAAAGATTAACCTCTGCTACTGCCTGCTCAGACACACACTCTCACACAGCTGTATGTGAAAAAACACACATTTTGTGTGCGCACCAATTGATACTAGAGGGAAAAAATGCTGTAATGATTTTTAAGGCCTTGCTACCTATTAGATGCTTTACAAGGTTGTGGTATTGACGAGTAAAGGCTACACGTAACGATCAATGTTGCAGCGCCTTGCACGCACAGGGGACATGAGATGGGAAAATCTCCTTTCGTAACAGACATACGTGTATAGGAAATCAATAGCGCAGTGTTAGTACTGACTCATTTTGATTTATTGCTTGTCTTCTACAGACAATTACATGCTCAGAAAATGTTTTTTCTTTTGTTTCATCATCTTAATTTTTACCAGAGATGCATTTATTTAAATTGCTGATAGATGATAGTGTCTGACAGATTGATTCACAATCGATGGATCGTAAAATTCAGCAGAAAGAAAGCCAGAAGTCTCAAGTGCAGACGGAAGTAGGAGGGACCGAGTGGTTAAGTGGCTTATTAATACACAAGACAGTTCATACTTCCTTCACTCTTCCCTTTTACTCACTTTTTCAGGCAGGTTCACTGGGAGCCGGTGCTTACCTCCAGTGATCACCCTTGGACAGGTCACCAGTCCATCACAGGGACGCATAGACAAATGAGACAGACAATCATTCACTCTCTCACTCACACCTAGTGACAATTTAGAGTTGCCAGTTAACCTAACATGGATTATTTTTGAACTGTGACGGGAAACCAGGGTGCCTGGAGAAAACATGAAAACTCCACACAGAAATGCCATGACCTTGTCTGCACCGCTGTGCCGCCCAGCTGTCAGTAGTTTAGATCAGATATCTTTAAGACAAGCAGGGTAAAGCAAGACTGGAAAACTTGGCAGCATGCATACTAGTATATCACTGAGCTGCAACTGTGTTAGACTAGTTGGTGACTCAAAATTGCAAGAAAGTAGTAACGTTTTTGGACTTTTTGTGTTCAAGTGACAAGTGAGATATTTCTTTAAAATGACCACTTATTTATTTACTTATTTGCAAAACTGTGTTCTTAGCTAAGCTCATTATTTTGTTCATTGAAAACCATGAGTTGCAAAACGATGTTTTCTAGAAGCGAGAATTTCAAAATGAGACAAACAGGATGTCAGTTATTGCCACAAAAGGATGTTTGTCAGCTTTAGAACAGATGTCAATGTGTAGAAAACTGTACAGGGTCCTTGACTTAGTCACTTAGAGTGTATTGAAAATTAAAGTAATTACTGTTTAATGCAACAAAAAGGGTTTATTATTTATTTGTCCCTTATGACACTCATTTATGGTTAAATACGTTCGAGTGGAATGAAAATTTGATAGTTTTCTGCAAGTTTTAAACTTAAAATTAAAATTGGAAACAATTTATTGTGTAGATGTTGATGTCATGCTTGTCTGACAGAACAGATGTTTTTACAGTCACCAAAAAAAATTTATAATAGATTTCCTCTTATATTGTTCGCATGTGTGTGCTTTCAGTCCCCACAGCTCTCCGGGTGAGTGGGCCAACTAATAGCCTGGGTGTTGATGTTCATCCTTCCTTACTGAGCCCCTCCCAAGTCTCCATTGGACCTCAGGCTCAGGGCTATCGCACTGCTGACTTAGGAGACAGCCCCGGTAAGCCTCCTTTACAGTGTTGTTCACCTGCTTCTTTTGTCCTGTTTTTTCCCTCTGTTTTTATCATAGCTTTCTGTTTTTCTGTTTGACTCAGTGTTGTCTGCTATGAACTCTGGTCCTCCAAAGAAGCGCCATCGCAGCTGGCATCCCAGCTCACTAGTCCCTGTCCCACTAACAGCTGTCCCCGTGCCAGCGATCCGGCCAGTAGTTTGCTCTCCAGGTTTGTTTTCATTTGAAACGGCTTTTAATTTTCTTGCCCTGTGAGCTATAATTCATGTGAGCGCACACTTGTCTGTGACCCTGCGTGTAGCGTTTCGCTCCAAATCAGAAACATAGAGTATGGCCTCCCCTGCTATGATTTCCAGTCCCTCTGATGTGGAGGTGAGTATGCCACTGATGTCGCTAAGGTTCTCTGGTTGTTAAGGATGATTCACTTAGTGTTGCCATAGTGATAGAGCTGGACAGCGTGGTGCAATTTTTTTTTCTTTAACAATTGTATAGGGAAGCTGTGTAGTGATTATGCAATTATTTGTCCTACTATTCACCTTTTTATTCTAACTCTCCTGCTGACCTTGGGTCAGAATGACTCCTCAAACCTCAGCGGTCATTTTGACCCGAGGACTGCAGGAAGATTAGGCCACTTACTGAGGCGGAGCCGACATTCAGAACAAAATAACAATGAATGAAAATAATAACGAAATAGAAAATGACAGAAAACTCAGTATTACAAAAATGAAATTAAAAAGAGAAAATACTATAAAGTTTCAGAACTGACAATAAAAGAAAAACAAAAAATTAAAGTGTTGCTTTCAGAATTATTGTATTTTGGCACTTTCACATTTGTTTTTTATTTTAGTTTTTTTTTTTTTTTACCTGTCCATCAGTCATTTTCAAGACTCTGTAGCTCAACTACCTTTTGTTTAAACATTTAGCATAACTATAACCTGGATACATGAGAATCTATAAAGACATGATGACTAGCTCAGAACATGTACCGGTCACATTTTTTAGCATTACTTAAAACTGAAGGATCCATTTGAAGTCCACCTGACTGCATCTACGGAAATCAAATGCATTGTCTTGAGCGTCTGCAACCAACACCAGAGACAGCATTTAATGGGATTTATTCAAGCTAATGACAGCTGGCCATGTTACTGTTGCATTAAGAGCTTCCAAACAAGCGTCAGTCCATTAAAGCAGAGCCACTGCTCCAGGAACTCCATTTGAAAAGTAATGCAAAGAAAGAAAACACTCTGTCATGAGTGGTAAGCTTAATGGAGGTTTTTTTATTCACTCTTAGGGGAGAAAGCTGCAGACAAGCAACCGGGCAAAACAGCATTAATTATTAAACACAAAAAGGTATGTAGCTGTACAAAAGCACTGACATTCATTCACCTTTGCGGTCATTTAGGTCCAGTTTTAGCAGTTTCCTCTTCTCAGCCACCAATGACGGGTGTTATTCAGCCTCAGCCTGTCTCGGTCGGAGACACTGTCATCATCCCAGAGAATCTGCTCAGCTCTTCAGGAGTTCGCCCCGTCATACTGATCGGTACGTCATAAAGTATGAAAGTGGCTAAACTCTCACTAAAGTCTACTGTAAGAAGCAAAACTCTAGCTCAAAGCGAAAAGCAGCTAAATGTTAGCTAAAAGTACCATCATCATCTTCTTAGCTAAAAGTAGCATAAGAAGATGAAATGCAGCCAATATGCTGAAATAGATTTCAATGAAAACAGTGTTTTGGGTTTAATTAATTGTGAATGTTGACTCAGCATTTACACAATTAGTCAACTCATATTAAAACATTTAGTGCTTCTAAGGGTAAAATTACTGCTCACTATGTTTTTGGTACTTTTTTCTGTTTTATTTATGACATTTTCTTTTCAGGTCATGGCACTTTACCTTATTTTTATGGGAATGTTGGCAACATAGTAGTGAGCCCCCTGCTGGTCAGCTGCTATAAAAGCAGCCAGCTGACAGACAAAACTCTGGAGACTTTGGGCCTTCACAGTAGTCAACTTCTCAGTGTGGAGACAATGATCCTGCTTACCTTACAGTACCTTGCACGTTTAGGTGAGCAGCCAGCACAAACCCTTACATACACATTACAAAGTTGTGTTGTAACAAAGGTTTTATTGCATGAGGATGTACAACAAGGACAGAACACAACCGTCAGACTAAACTTGAGTGGTTCATGCAGGTTCTGAGCAGATTCCTTTGAGGGAGGAGCTGGAGCAGATTGTTTTGAAGGCCATGCTGTGCTGTCCCGGAAATCCTGCCATCTCCCCCTCCCAGCTCCCATGGCTGGCTCGGCTAGAAGCAAGCGTCTCCGGGGGCAGCGTCCAAGTGGTCGTTACTCACAACTCCTTGGGGGAGGGCATTTCTGAGTCCCTGCGTTCTCTCAGCGAGGGTCCTCACCCAGAGAAGTGCCTGCCAACCTACGTTGTCATCATATGTGCCTCGAAAATAAACGGCAATGAGTTCTGCGTGCTTGTTTTGGGTACATTTGTCACTCTGATCGTATCTTGTCAGTAATACATCACAGGATTTGTTCAGTAATCCTAAACGCACTTGTCCCACACAGGAAAGTACCAAGCACGTGCTTTAGCTGAAGGCATGCTGACAACCAATGAGTTTTTAAAGGAAATAAGCTATGAGCTCATCACAGGCAAAGTCAGCATCTTAGCCTCTCACTTCAAAACCACTTCTCTTGGTAAGTGCTGAACACATGAAACATTTGCATGTATTATTGATTGAACCGTTACAGATTAGTGCCAAAATACAACATCAACAAAAACATAACTTAAAGTGTTTTACAAGGAAATGGAATCGAAATGGTTAAACAGAAGATTAAGCAGTTAAAGTATTGTTTTTTTAAATGTAAACATAAAAACACAGAGTGAAAAAAAGGGGATGAAGATCAGATTTGTGTACAGCTGCTGCTCTTGTCTGCGTGTCTCTGTGTGACTATGGTGACTGGTGGTTTCCAGGGGACAATCTTGACAAGCAGCTTGTACGATACCAGCGCAGACGGAAAGGACAGGTCATCCAGCCCTTTCAGGGCGATGTCACTGATCACATACACTCCCAGGAGGCCGCCAGCATGTCGCCGCCGGCAGACACAGGTTGGACTCTTTGCTTTTTGTGTGTTATTTTTCAATCTTGGCCAAAGTGAGCAATCAAATCAATCATTTATTCAGGCTCAAGTCGATCAATATCACCTCATCAAATACTTGATTTTATTTATTGTTTGTTGTGAAAGAGACATTTATACGATGAAGAAATCCTTAAATATAGAGCAATTGAGGGTTCAACCTATTTTTCATGTTTTTATTCATTTAACAGCATATGGATTTCTATGCATTTTAACATATAAAAAATATTACAGCAAATTCCTGGTGGTGCCTTTTAATAGTCATTTATTTTCAAATTCAACACAAAACTTACTAT
>JAVKLF010000064.1:6291151-6302436 GCA_034783495.1 Millerichthys robustus | reverse complement strand
ATTTTTGTGTGTGTGTATGTGTGTGTGTCCACAAACTTTGAATCCTGTGCATTCAAAACTGGACACACATTTATCTCAGGGTTAAAAAAAAATAGATAGAAGGGATGTGTGGCTTAAAGGCGTTAAGTTCTTCTTTTCTTTCTGCTCAAAGTTTGGCACTAACTTATGATGGCACCAAAGACTCAGCTGCACCTTGCCTTCTGCCTTTACTTTCTAACTCTGCCTCTGAAACTCTGTGAAACTCAATCACTCACTACATCCAAACACATTAATAGAAAGGTTGGCTTATAATCTAGTCAAATAAAACTATGAAATTCTCTGTAAGTAAGCAACCATTTCATCAAACACATTTCATATTTTCTGTTGGGCCTCAAACGTATTTGTGGCATTGATAACCTTTCTGACAATGAACTGTGAGGGTGCTTTTACTTTCCATATGACTGAATCTTCACAACTAAGGATGGTTAAGGTTGTGTCACTTAAAGAATGTAAGACTTTTATGTTGTAATATGGCTTCAATATAAATCTATAAAGTCTGATTGTTATTAAAAACCAGTGCTTAAACACAGACATGTGGTATTTACAAAAACACATGCCAATTTAGATCTTTTGAAATGGGATTTCTTTGGAAATGTTATAGACTATTAATATCTTACCTGTTGTAGATAGCTCTTTGAGCAACTTTTTGAGCAACAGTCAACCAGACTGAGAAGCTAACAGCAAAACAGTGAGGTCGTTCAAAGAGCAGGTAAGCTAATAATTGCTCTCAGCCTTTTCACAGAACCTCACTTTAAAGGATATGAACTACTCCTTTAATGCCAGTCAGGCAGCACACTCATATTTAAATGTTTTTTTGTTCACATCAGCAGATAAAATGTCACAATCAAGCTCCCTCACTGCCACTAATGTTGCTATCTGACTGCCTGTTGGACCTCAGCTTCTGTTTTGATGTTCTGAGGCTGATTGTACTTTGACTATCTCTACCCTTCTCTCAGTGTACCTTAAACGGCCCCCTCCCCCCTCAGACCGTAATAAAGAGTAATCAAAAAAAGGGTGGCATTGTCAAAAAGCAGCTTGCCAGACCAGTTACATACTTGAAAGTATTTTTGTGTTTCTCCACAGGGTTGTCTAAAGAATATGCCTTAACTGATGTTAAACAGTTACAAACAACTTGTTTCTGATCTGTTTTTGAGGGAAAGAAATGTTTTTTTTTTCCTGAACGGATTGGAAATGATTGGGATATTAGACTGCTGTACTGTTTAAAGTTTGTTTACATTAATAATATATTTTATCATCCCCTATAAATGATGATGGTTAACAATGTGTTTTTAAAGTCTTGTTTAACCTTTGTCAGTTCTTCATTTTATGTCGCAAAGGCAAGAAGAAATCTACCTAGATATATCTTTGAACATATGTCTGTAATCCTTTATGTTCTTGAGATGGAACTCTGTTGGAAATGAAAAATCAGGTCCACAAGGATTTATTTGTATTTATTTGACAAACGATTTGAAGAAATAATCATTTCAAAGTGTGATATTTGATTGCATGCAGAAGGGAGGCTCTCTCTTTAGTAACACTGACAAAGGCTTTGCACAGGATCCCAAACAGATTTTTTTTTTTTTACATTTATTGAATGTCATTAGGAGGAGAGGAAATGTGAACTTGCACTATTCAAGTTACTAGCTGATTGTTCTAAGTGAAACACTTTCTCCCTCAGAATTAGTCCAAATATAAAATCGGTGTCATTCTCTATTGGTTCATAAAATGTGTTTCTTTTTTTTCTTTCTTTCTGAAAATGTAAGACCTAATATGCAACTTGCTCTCACAATCCTCACTGAAATGTGTTAGATGTGTTTGTGCAGCTCAGTGGTAGCCTTGGTGCCTGTTTTATCTACCTCATGTTTGCCATTGTGGTTGCTGGCTGTGAATAATATAAAAGTAGAGTCCAGCAAGTGTTGACATTTTATGAATGTATTAAAATTGAGTTCTAAATCATTTTTATTTTCTATTGCTTCACTTTTCATAGGGGATACATGTGGTAATCTATAAACAAACGGTGGAATAACACATCTATTGGCCATCTATTGGCCCACTTATCTCGAGGAGGAAGGACTTCTAAATGAATGCTGGGATCTTCTCTGACAGTAGTGAGGCATGGGGGACGTTGTGCTACTTCAGCTCCAGTGAGCTCACCTTCCATCTACTGTACCTACAACCTCAGTGCAATATGACATATGACTATTTTCAGCCGGCTCTTGTCAGGACAGAGAGAGAAGCAGATAATGCGTGTGTGACGCTCTGATTCATGAACCTCATAGTTGCTCTTTGGAGCGATTCTGAAAGTGATTGTGCAAAGAATCCCAAGATGAGTTGGCCCTAAAATATGTTTGGAAGTCCCAAAGTGCTTAAAATGTGTTAAAAGTGAGAACTCCAATGTTTGAAAAGGCGGATGACTAAACATGTAGTTATTGGCCATGTAGTTATTTATTCTGACATTTAAAAAATTCCTCTTAACAATCAAATGACTCTTAACCTTCCTGACACCATCAAGCTAAAACAAAGGTTCTGTTAGTGCTTAATGTGGGGGTAGAGTTTTTTTAAATTTTTTGTTGGACTAAAGATAAGCAGAGTGCTGGGAGATTACGTTTAGGATAAAGTCTATCATTTCAGTGATGCATAAAGTATCCTATCAGAGGTTAAGTCATCAAGTGTGAATTGTGTCGATTGCAGGGACCTAAAAACCAAATGTGATGACAGTGTGAGACCCGTCAGCTGCAGCAAACTGGTCTGTCAAATACCTCGTCTGCTGGAGACAAATAAAATATAAAATGATATTTAGTCACAAAATTGAACTCCACCTTATGTCTGACAGAAAATTCTAAACAAGTCAATTAACAAAAGTTAGGAAAAAATGTATTCCAAGCACAGAAAACAAGAGAAAAACTGACTTAGCTTTTTGTTTAATAATTTAATAAATACATCATATGACACTCATAGTGATAACGTCAACATACTATACTATAGACAGATTTAATTTTTAAAATCTTATTGCTGCACAGGTGTAACTATGTAATTTTATCTTTTATTTTTTATGTGGTTTGCAAAATAAAATGCAGCAGTGCATGAAGAAAACAAACATGTCCTCTGTGCTACAGATACTGAAGTCATGTTAAGGTTTAGGACATGATGACAACGAGACACGTGATAACCAATTAAAAACTTATATAGAACACTAAATTCCCACAGAAACGGGATGTTGTGATTTCTCATGCAGTTTAGTCATGAAATCATGGATGCCAGTCAAATCTGCTTGATTCGTCCATGCCAACTCAATATGGTAGCCAGCCCGTTGATCATTGTTGGCAAAAAAAAAAAGACATGAAACCAGGTTTCCACTAAAGATACAAGCTTTTCATCATGTAACACAGCACACACAACTTCAGACAGCCAATGCGCACGCTCTGCTTTCCTGTATTCATTTAAATCAAGCAATTAAGCTTTATAAATCACCCTCAGATTTACAAAACCCACATTTTCACAAAGGAATTCACTCACTGCTCTGTTAAGCCTGGAAAAATTCACTTTCATGGCTCCAATGAAGTAAGTGCCTTACATTAAGGAATTAGAGGCATGACAATATCAACAAAAACAGTGCAATTTCACATTCCTTGTCCAAGACAAAAATGTATCCACACCATCCGTTTGTAAAACTACTTGGTGTGCGTGATGATAACATTAGTTAAAATAAAAATGCACGCAGGACGCCAAAAAATAAAACCATCAAAATACTGTAAGTTTGCTGAGAGTCAGAACAGATTGCCATCACTCTTTTACATGTTTCATAGATGTAAAGTTATTATTTGCCTACCTACTGAAAGCAGGGTAAAGTCACTTGCTTAAAATTCTCTAACATGTTTCTTTAAACTAAAATAAGCGTGAAACAAGAAGTCCAGAAACTTGGATTAATTTATGGAATCCAATAGGATTTAAAGTCGTGTCACTTCCTTTAACAGTTAAACCCATTAACACAACTTCATCTTTCACTTATAGGTGGTGCTCAAGGTGACAATTATCAAAAACAGTCAAACCAGTTCACCATTTTAGTCTTTAACAAGTGCTGATAGGCAGGTTACTGTTTCTTTCCGCTGTCAGTCTTTATGGTGTACAAAGCTACACTTCTCCTGACAATAGCTTCATTCAGTATTTAAGAGCAAATGAAATCAACCTTTTAAACTCTCTGAAAGAAAGCACACAAGTGTAATTCATACATTAAAATGTAACTTGAAGTAAAATAAAGCCGTATGTGTCAGCAGGACGAATGAGTGAGGAAAAATCAAACTCGAGGAGAGATACTAACAGTTGCAAAGGAAGAAGAATTAGAAATATATATATTAAAAAAAAACTCCCTGAGGGCTAAAATCCTACTTTTATAGGTGCTAAATCTATAAGACATTTCATTAACAAAATGCGATTAGATTTTCATTTACAGTACTTTTTCATTTTAAAGAATGATTGCACGGGGAGTAATCACTGATTTCATTAGCTTGCTAAAGCAACTAAATAAAGTGGTACAGATTCAAATTTTCAGCACTGGCATGGGCAGCTAGACTTATCAAGAATATGATTAGACATGATAAATATATTGAATAACTAAATTAATGTTGAACACAACAGTCATTAGAATGCCCTTTAAATGAGTTTGGTTTTTTTTGCAAGTGGCAGATGGTGCAACCAGACAGATGTATGCAAGGCAAAGATGGAAAAGTCACTTCAAGAATAAGATTTAGATTTAGTACGGTGAAAAAGTAAAAAAAAAGAATTGGTGTTACAAATTATGAAGGTTAAAGAAAGGACAATAGTAGGAAGGGAGGAAATAACAGGAACGGAAGTAGAAATGAAAGGAGCTGTGGACGGAAGCATGGATGACAAAGATGAAGGAAATGAGAGAAACAGGAAGTAAATAAAAGAATAATAAACACTTTGTGAAGTTCTTTTATCAAGAGAGGTCATTGAGTCCACCGCCTTGTTCGATGACCGCCTTTGCGTACTGCTTGAAGACTCGGTCCATGTAAGTGCTCCGTCGCGGCCACAGACCCTCCAGGAAACCAATGTGACCACCGTGACACGTAATAAGCAAGGCCAGGTGAGGATTCTGCTTTACTGCTTCTACCGGAATGGCTGCAAACAAACATGGGAATCAGCTTGTGTTGTTTTATTTGTGGTGTTGGTTCTTAATGGTCAGACTGCACCATTAAAAAGGAAGAAAAAAAAAAAGCCTTGTGCAGCAGATCAATGCTGCTGAACAATGCTAAGATGATTAACTCCTGATTGGCCACTTTTATTACTGTAAGCCTGATTGAGGAGAACACTGCATTCTGTTATTAGCACTGGTACGTGCACATATTTTACGCCAAACGCATTGCACTTGAAACTGAATGTAGTATTAAGCAGAAAACTGGCTGCAGTATACTGATCTAATTTCACTTCAACTGCTCTGTTGAGAATTAGATTGCAGAGGCTGTTAGAAATTACAACCATCTTTACAACTGTTCCAGCAAAACCTGTAAAGGTTGTCAAATAAAACTTTTAAAGGTAGTCAAAGAGCTTATGGAAGGAAATAACTTATTTTTGTGCACAAAGGAGACAGAGGAGGCACAGGAGGATCTTTGTGACTGCTGTCTGAGAGAGAGAGCACCTCGTCCGAGCGATTGGACGCATTCCCACACTGTCTTATCAGAAACGGTGGTAGTCTCTTTGTGACAAATGTAAAAAATAGCATTCTCCTCAGTTAACACCAGAAATACCAGATCTTCCTCCTCTGCCTCGGTGTGCAGTTTCTGTTAGCGTGTAATGTGTGCTGCAGTGGGAACTTACCAGGACTTCTCCTCCGCACTCTCTTCTTCAGCATAAAATGTTCATGTAAAAAACTATTGTCTACTTTATGCAAACTTGGCAACTCTGCTGTAACCTCTTATTCTAATATGCCAACTTATTGTAAACCTCAGTAATGTAAAAGATCTAATCACTTCTGCAGTAGTTCCATATTATATACTATCAAAACAATGAAACTACAATAAACTTTCTGAGAATGCCACAACTCACCATGAGAAGGAGAAAAGACGTCATCCGCAGCGTTCAGACACAGCATTGGCACCTGCACAGACATCAGCTTGTGGACAGGACTGGCGTCTCGGTAATAGTCGTCATTAGTGGGATAACCAAACATTATGGAGGTGAACCTTTCGTCAAACTCTCGGATAGTTTTAGCCTGCAAGGACCGGTTTCAAAAAATGAACTGAGTCCATTTTTTGAGGTAACATTAAGTTGGTTTACAGTTATTGAAAATAATCCCTACCTTCATGACATGATCGATGTCGTAACACTGTTCGAGCACCGGCCTGTGTCTGCAGGGGGATAAAAAAAAATAAATCAATGATACTGTCACTGACTGCTGTGAGGTGAGTTGTAGGTAAGGACATTATGAAAGAACAACACTTTTAGGAAGATAGTATATCAAGCATTTAAAAACAATTATATGAAAAGTCAGTTTGTGAGCAGCATTCTACCAGAATGTAGGTGGATTTGTTAATCCTGCTCTGGCCCTGGCTGACCTGTGCACAGAGGCTTGTAGGCAGCTGGTGAGGTAGGAGTTGAAAAGGAAACGGTCCAGGGGCTTTTCCAGTGATGCGGAGCACTCAAAGACATCCCAGCCTGCTGAGAAGACTATCACCCCTTTTAGACAAGTTTCCCGGCCCTTGCGGCCCAAGTAGTTGGCCAGCATCATCCTGAATATGGAGAGAGGGAGAGCTGAAGGGACAGGCGGGGATTCCATTTCAGACCAATCCCTCAATTCAGGGGATTAAGGTTGTGCAATGACAAAATCGCGCTGAACTGCTGTGACAAAAATCAAAGCAACATGTGTCCAAATCAACACTAAAATGACACTTATGGTGTTTATTTTTTGTATTAAATGTTTAACAATCAATACCAAACTTGTAACCCTTTCTTAAATTTATTATCAGTGACTACTTCACTACTGAAATGTTTGCTTACCCTCCCATGGATACGCCAGCAGCCATGACTGGAGCAGCTCCATGGGTTTTCTGGATGTGCTCAATAACAGTCTCTAGATCTTCTGTGTTGGCTGCGCAGTAAGTCCTCGGGGTCTGAGTGGAACAGCAAGACAGAATAATCAAACCAGTTGTATCGCTTTGCTTCCCTTAATCTTTATAATATTACTAATAATGATGATGGTCCAAACAGAAATATTTGGACATTTAAATATATTAACAGTCTTACAGGGATCTACCAAATCTGACAAATCATGTTTTTCTCTTTGTGCTTCATTAGGTTATGACAAGAATATGTCAAGTCACACTCGAGAATTATTCATAAACTGCCACTGGGGAACAAAGTTATGCTGAGCTGGGACATGAGGTACAAAAGTATGTAAATATTCATGGATGTAAGCTTTTCATTCATTCATTTCATTCCATTTTTTGACAGCTTTCCTTCAAGTTTTCCTTCACCCAGCTGCTTCAGTTCAACCTCATGCTTGTCTATTATTTTAGAAGCTCTGCCTCTATGTGCTGCTGCTCAAATAAATACAGGTTCACATTTATTTCAAATGTATTATAAATGATTTACAAATGATTAAATTAGAATATCGCTGACTTCTTCTCTTGTAACTTTATTAAAGACATTTACTTTTATTTTGCAAATAAGCGTAGGTGCACAGGATCAGAAAAGCAGAAACAATTTGAGTTCATCAGCTGAAAATACAAGGACTTCTACACCGCTGCGCCTGATAGAACTGTTATATCACTCGGCTGCAGCCCAGTAATGGCCCGAGGCAGAGAGGAACAGCTAGCTCAGTGTTTATCCGAATGCAAAAGTCATCTTTTTTCTCTCTGGATAGTTCTCATCCAAATGAAACGGGAAATAGAATTAAGCAAAAGACTACTCACTGTAATATCTAAGTTACTGTATGCCAGGCATGTTTATTTACCCATGGAATTAGCTGGTTAGATTAAGATAATTACCCAGACGAGAGGGTCACAAGAGCAACTGTCAGTCTACAGCGCAGCATTTTTAATCTAGCATCAGAGGGAATGATCAAAAACTAAAACACCAGCGTCGGAAAAAGAATCTCAGTCGTGTGTTTGTGTGAGCGCTGCACACTGACACAGCCCAGAGCTGAATCTGACTGGCATGTGTTAATTAGCAAAAGGGCACAGAGCCAGCTTCTTTTTCTTTTTCAGAAAATAGAAACAATATTTAAAAATAGGTAAAACCTAGAAGGTCATCGTGAGTTGCAAAGTATCAAATCTATAAATGTAAAATGGATGAAATGAAAAGATGTGAAGTTTTGACTCTGCATAAAAATACAAAAAAAAGAAGAAGAAATTCTTTTCAAGGTTCAAGGAAAGGTGAGCCCTTTCATGATGTTTTTCATGTGCAAGGATTGTTGGGTTTAGTCATTTTTGGCACTGATAAGAATGCTTTTACGTTTTTCTTTTAGGAACAAGGGATAAAATGCATTATCAATACAAGCAGGTTAATTAATATTTTAAACAAGCCTGCTTGACTTGACAGGGTATATTTAAGAAGGGAACTTTCTCAGGACAAAGTTCAGAATTTTAAAGCATCCAAATTAGGATTCAAGAAGAAACTTAGCCCAATTAAATGGCTGTTCTCTTTTCTGGGCTTGCAGACGATTTAACACTTCAGAGGAACAGTGAAACTCACACAGATACATCGAATAAATACAACATGTAGCTAAAATAGGATTATAGGAATAGTTCGGGGAGATTTAGGAGACTATTCTACATAGTGGGGTCATATTGTATAATTTGGCTTTTTAAAGGTCTAACGGGATAGAAAGCACTAAGAATGGTGTTTGTGGCAGGGTAATCTTGAACACAGTAGCTCATTTGAAAGCTCTGGTCATAGTGAACAATGGAGGATATTCACTGTAACTGAACACAGAGAATTCAGTCACACAAGTGTCCAATGGCGAAATCATTTGCATAAACTAAAATACAAATCTCAGCTGTATAAGAGGGAGAATTCCTTTCTTTCCCCCACCACCTGAAACAGTTCCAAGGTTACAGGGTCCATTTTAAATTTAATACAGCTGAGTCAACAAATCTCTACATGTGACCTACAACAGAGTTTTACATCAACCTGTCAGATACTGAACCTTTTGTCTTACTGTTTTTAATGTTTGAAGGTGAGAGCGGATAAAAGAAAACAGCACATCAGGTACTGATTTAACTTCATATCAACAAAGAGCAACATTAAACATTACACAACAAAACACAGCTATACTCTTGATAAAATCTCCATCTGGTAGTGACGATATAATACAATCTGAATATTTAAAAAGAGAGTGCCTCAGTTCTAAAGCAGAAATGTGCACACAGATAGTGGAGAAGTCGGTGGAATTCGGAGAGCACGCTCTGTGGAGTCCAGGCCACTTTTGTTGGTTAAATATACCTCGACGTAAAAGTACACATTAAACCAGGTGTCAGAGTGGCATGTGTTTTTGGTGAGGTCATCTTACTCTGGATCTGCATCAAAACAAAATATGTGCCTGCAACTTAATCCCGGCAGTGCAAAAACACAACACTACTGTGTCGCTGCTTCTTCCACTTACAGTTTAATTCCTTGTGGGCTTTAAAGGCATCGTGCAAAATAAGTCTTGTTCTGAGCTGTTGGACAACACAAAAGGACAACTCTTCCACAACGCTAAAAGAAAACTCTACAATCTCAAACGTTTATTTTAAGCTCCATACCACTTTGTGAAAAAGGGTCTAAATGTAATCATAAAAACGTAACACTTTACTTTGCAGTATGTTGGACTCTTACCAGTAATGTTTCACCAGAAACCCCTCTGTTGTTGAATACCACACATCTGGAAAACAAAAACACACAAAGACTAACATCATTTTTTTTTTATTTCATGTATCATAACTAATGTTATTTCATCTACTGATACTGAACCTAAATGTAAACAAGTTCTGAAACAACCGAAAAAACAAATCAGTTTATCAAACTGTTTCAAATAGAGGGCTTTATCTAAAAGACAAGACAACAGAAGCAACTGCAGTTTGTTCCTACTCTGATTAGATTGGTAGCTGCTGATATTTATGATTATTTTACTGTCTTCCTGTTAAACCATCACATCTTACCACTTGTTGTGGTTATGTTTGTTTATTAAGAAACTACATAGATAATAGTACATAAATAGGATAAGGTGTGCGAGTAAATCACAGCTGTTCACAGCGTTCTGCAGATGCCGTTGGCATCCCTCCTCCTTCCGTCTCACCAGTCATCGATTATTTGCTGAACTCAGTCCCGCTGTTTTGATCAGTGGAAGTCGGCGGCGTTGAGCAGCGACACGGGGCGTTGGGCGGGAGGAGGCGGGGCAGCGGCAGTGGGGTGCCTAAACATGCTCTGCAGCATGGACACAGAAGCTGGTCGGAAGCTAAGCTGCAAAGCTTGTACGGGGATAAGCTGTAATTAATTAAGCTACACAGACAAGCGTGAGGGCTGGAAGATGCTGAGTTTGCCGGCTCTCTTCCAAGTCATTCCAAATCTGGGTGAAAGAATGAATGCAGAGAATGCAAAAACAAAATAGAGCATGATGGAGATGGAGGAAACCAGGAGAAAAAGTGCATCCCTAGGCAACTCTTCAAGAGCTGCTACTTAAACAAAAAAGGTCTGCCATCCTTTTTGTTGCTGCGTTTCGCCTAAAATGACCCCACTCAATTGGACAGAAGCTCTCTAAAACTCAACAGTAAACTCTATATTGTGAGAGGTAAAATGTTTGTTTTTGACTAAACAAGACATCTGCACTCTAGATAGATGTCAAATCATAACCCACAAGCTGTTTCAGCCTGTGATTCAGTGCTTTGAATTTCTGTTCAGGGTTGGACTGCAGCCAGTGGATCTGGCCAAGACCACCCACCTATAGCCCAGATCCCGGCTCTGTTGGACCATGTGCAGGATGTAGGACTCTCGGCTGGTGCCTGTCAGACCGGGGAGGAGGAGGACGGTGGGCCTAGTGGTGGGGTCGGGATAAGCGAAGCTGTCATCGTTGTCAAACCAATCCACGGATATCTGTCCTCCATCTGCTGCCTTAATAAGCTCACTGCAGAGATGAGTGGAGCACACAGTTCAGCAACATGGCTCTTTCTGAATCTACATAATTCTATCTATCTATCTATCTATCTATCTATCTATCTATCTATCTATCTATCTATCTATCTATCTATCTATCT
>JAVKLF010000064.1:6229024-6252907 GCA_034783495.1 Millerichthys robustus | reverse complement strand
TTACACGGCACTGCACCTGGCTGCCCTCAACAACCATGTGGAAGTGGCTGAACTTTTGGTGCATCAGGTAAAAAAAACACCTCTCAGTTTTAAACATGGTGCTAATTGAATTAGTGATGATGATTAGTTAGTGATGTTTTTTGGCTTTTACATCATAAAGATCTTATACTAAAATTCTCTTTTCATTTTTGAACATTTTTCTTGTGTGTCAAAGCCTTGAATGCAGCTAAGCACTGACTACTTTCTCAATAATATTTGAGATATTATTTTAGAAAAATAGTTTTTTTTATGCTATTGTAATAAAGTTAATTGAAATTTGTTATAATTTAGAAATAGCTTGTAGCAGATCGTTTTAAAAGAAATTCAGCAAAATATATTTTTTTACATGTATTTACAAACAGGTGGGGTCGGTCTCTTGGTTTGGGTGAATTGTGTCTATTTAAAGATTTGCATAAAAAGTTTAGCGGTCTGAAGAATTACCACGCTTGTTGGCTCCATCAACATCTGAGATGGGAAATTGCCAATCACATTTAAAACACCTTCTGTTTGTATACAGCAGTACTGCAGCATCATTTTAACCTGCATTAGATTTACCTTCAACCAACAAAAGACCATTGAAAGCAGCTCCACTGCACTCCCTGCAGCCAGCAAGCTGTAGACCAGCTGAAGCTCCTTTAACTGCCATTTTTTTTTTATTGAATCCATAAGGTTCACATGGCCTCCAGGGGTATTCGTTACTGCTGCTTGTCCCTCACATCCTCCTGGTTTTGCAGTTGTAGTTTCATGTTCTTTTTCCCTTCTGAGATTGCAGATTTAGCTCTCTGATGGTTAAAATGCATACAGAAGTTTACAGAAAAGTCACCCGACTGAGCTAGAAATGGGTTAATAAGGATGTGGTGCAAGGCAGTAATGTTGCTGCAACATTCCCAACGTGTGAATGTTCGCTGTGCAAGCTACCCTTTCAGCAGGGACAGCTTTTTTTTTCTCCCCCTCTCCAAGTTCCTGCAATGGGCTTGTTCGCAGTGATGGCTCAGCTTTCTATTCAGAAACTGCACCACACATCTAGGTGCACTGCAGATTCTCAGCCAGCCAGACAATTTTATTACTTTGAGATTTTTACACATCACCTGGATCACGATACTTATCTTACCTTCACATCTCCACAGCTGATGTGTTTGATATTGGAAATGACAATCACATTCAGCATTTGTTTGTAGGCTGCCATTTTTATTTTTTTCATGCTCCCTTTGTGATACTTTGCTGGTCAGAAGAACAGATGGTGTTGTCATGGTACATAAAGCCAGAAAGGTTGTTCATTTTTATCTACAAAACAAACAATTTTTCTTTTTATTACATTCTCTGTGTTTCTGTCATTTCAACTTAAACATACAAGGTAACACATTATGTTGTGTTGTAAAAATAAATATGCTCCAATACCCAAATGTGACTTTTGCATCTCTCGTTTGTTTTTTCTACTCAGGGCAACGCCAGCTTGGACATTCAGAATGTCAACCAGCAGACGGCATTACACCTTGCAGTGGAGCGCCAGCACACTCAGATAGTTCGGGTTGGTGTTTATGCTTCCGTTATTCGTTCTTTCTCATCTCTTTTCCTTCCTCACTTGGACTACTAAACGAACATGCTGTCTTTAGTTAGCTGCCAGTTCCTCTCCATTACACAAAAGGCAGCAGAACGACATCAGTGCAGCTTTTAATTCACACGGTTGGACATTCTGCAGTTGAATGAGGTCCTGCCTTTCAAGGGAGGGGAAATGCTTTATAAGGGAATGTGTAAGTCTGACTTTTTTAGTGTAGTGCTGGATTGAGATTGCCACGTTGCCATCTTGTGGGCTCAAAACAAAAGTACACTCTATAATTGGGCGTTGTACAATGCAATAAAAGTTCATTCTAAGCAGCAGCTGTATAAATCAATGCTGTGGAACTTGGAAAGCATAAAATTGAAGGTATTTTTCTTTTTCTTGCAAAAGTTCCTGCTTGATTTACTGTTTGTGTGACTCCTTGTTCATACGCTTCTGTTAATAGCTGCTGGTGCGGGCAGAGGCCAAGCTTGATGTGCAGGATAAGGACGGGGACACACCTCTTCACGAGGCACTGCGTCACCACACTCTGTCCCAATTGCGGCAGCTCCAGGATATGCAGGATGTCAGCAAAGTGGAGCCCTGGGAACCCTCCAAGAACACAGTACATATACATCTATTATTAACTCAACTATTTTTATATGTGCCAAGGATTCATAAAGTATCAAAGAAAAGGGGCTTTATATATTACAAGGTGTAATTAAGGTTCACAGTTCAGTGCACCTGTGTACAAATGTGCTAATAATATACTATATTTTTAGGTTTAAAAAAGAATGTAGAAATGCTCTAAAATTCAAATTACATTAGGCTCAGCATGAACACAGAGTCAATTGTCAAAGTAAGTTATTGAGTTGCAATTAAACATATTTGGTTTTGAATGGAATGCTAACTAAAACATGTTAAAATCTTTACACTAGCTGCCATGTATCCTTTAAAATATACAACTTTTGCTTTTTTGTATTCTGCTGCACGCGATTTCTTATTAGGAGATTCACTGAAGCACCATGACATTGCATTTATCATCTAGGAAGACTGTTTAGAGATGTCCTGTCACAGTACTCCTTAGGACTTGTGCATAAACCTTTATCAATATCAGTATGTGGCCCAGTGTGTGAGATGACGGATCCCGTGTAGTCAGGAAGCTCACAGTCTCCATCACCTGCATCACTGGGCAGCCCATCATTCACACTGAAGCTTGGAGCAGTGAGCCAGAGAGCTGGTTTGTCTTTACCAGCCTGAACAAGGTTCCTGTGTGGAGACCAAAAAAGGCCATCTCAGACTTGCCTGAGATGGTATGGAGACTCAGACTCAGTCCGTGTTAACACCACATCATTAATCGCTTCTGGGAGGACTTTAAAGCCTTCCATCAGCGACAGATTTTTTTGTACCTGTCACCTGCTGCCTCCCACCCACTCCTTTTTCTTCTCGTTTCCTCCTCCTCCTCATTTGAGCCTCTCAATCTGCCCTCTCTGGTTCCCCCTCAGAGGAGCAGAACAGACAGACACCGGGCCTAATTTAAGAAGTGTGCAGTTGGGTCATACTCCCATGGCCCTCTCTTCCTTACAAGATGAGAATTGAATTAGTTGGCTCGATGGCTCCATCAGAGGAGATGAAAAGCTATTGGTTGAAGTGAATCAGACATGGAAATTGCATGAGAGAAAGTAGGTTTGAGTTACAGTTGACTGAGTGAAGTAGTTACAAGAACAAGACAGACAAAATGGGGTGAGCGAGTTATATTGCCTGACATGCATATTAAGACATGTCTGATTGCCTAATTTGTACTGAATAGATCTGTACTCAAACCCAGGTTTAACTCTAAAAAAACACAATAAAATCAAGAGTTTATGCGTTCTTATTTTTTCTGTCTTAATAGTTAAAGTGTCAGTGTGCATAGCAGAGACATACAACTGTTTTTATTGGCCTCTGTTGTGAAATGTCCAAAACCTTTATCTGTCTCTGACTCGTTCTGTTTTCATTTGTCTGTCTGCCTCTCTGTAGTTAATCATGGGTTTGGGCACCCAGGGGGCCGAGAAGAAGAGTGCAGCATCCATCGCCTGCTTCCTGGCAGCAAACGGAGCCGACTTGACCATTCGCAATAAAAAGGGCCAGTCCCCACTGGACTTGTGTCCAGACCCAAGCCTCTGTAAGGCTTTGGCCAAATGTCACAAAGAGAAGAGCAGGTAAACATCCCAGGAATTGTGTGACATTTTGGGAAACACACTTACTGGCTTTCTTGCTGAGAACTTGGCGAGAAGATCAATATCACTCGCTTCTGTACGGTAAATGTGAAGCAGGACCCAGGAGATGGTGGGCTGAGCTCAACATAAAGACCAAAAAAAAGGAGGGGAAAAAAAAACTTCAAAGGCCAAAATAAAATCATAAAAAGAAAATCCACCTGCTCATCACCCTTAATAAGTACATTACATATTGAGCATATTAAGCAGTCTTTACAAAAAACGGTGAAAGAAAAGCTTGTGGTTCTACAAGACACAGTATTGTTTTTGTAGTATTCTTTTTATTCCATTTTTTACTTTCTTTTTGCATTTATTAACTCAGATAAAACCACAGACAAAAACCTATATGCCCACAAACCACTGTATTTGTAAAGCAATAACATTTGACACTGGGAAACCTGTAAAAACCTTTCAAGTTATGATCCAATGCTTCCACATCTTCTGATATAGATAAAAAAAAATGTTTTACCAATATTAGCTTTTTTCCAGTATGTTCTCTGCCAGTCAGTCTCTCACACTCTGGCTTGTATCTCTATGTTTCAGTGGTCAGGTGGGCACCCGCAGCCCATCTCTAAACAGCAACATGGAGTCCCTGGAGGAGTGCATGGTGTGTTCTGACATGAAGAGAGACACTTTGTTTGGACCGTGCGGACACATTGCTACCTGCTCGCTCTGCTCGCCTCGTGTCAAGAAGTGTCTCATCTGTAAGGAGCAGGTCCAGTCTAGAACTAAGGTATCAGAAGCGCCGCTGCAACCTGCCGTTGCTTTGGGGAAAAAGATAAACAGGAGAGAGTCTTGTTCTCTTACTGTGTTTTACGGTGTCTCTGTTTAGATCGAGGAGTGCGTAGTCTGCTCTGACAAAAAAGCAGCCGTGTTGTTCCAGCCCTGTGGTCACATGTGCGCCTGTGAGAGTAAGTCCCCCACACACTTGTTGAGTTTGATGGTGGTGTGTTTTTATTAAGCTTCATTGTGTTTAACCTTTTGTATAAACAATAACGTGTAGGTTTGTGTTCTAACGTGCATCTATCTGCTCCCCGTAGACTGTGCCAGCCTCATGAAGAAGTGCGTACAGTGCCGGGCTGTGGTGGAACGCCGCACCCCCTTTGTTCTCTGCTGTGGAGGGAAAGGTATGGAGGATGATGCCGCTGATGATGATGATGATGATGATGATGATGACCTTAGTGAGTGAATCTTCCACCCGTTCCCTTTTAATCCACTCCTTTTTCTGTACATTTCTTTTCAATTTTCTACATCTTTCATTTATTCTTTTGTTTTGCTTTGTTGATGCGTTGCTTTTGCACTTTTACTTTACATTTGTTTATTTTATCTTCTGTTTTTATCCTAGTAGGCACACTATAAGCTGTCCGTTAATCAAATTCAGTTTTATTTTTCAAGTTAATTGCACTGCTAGCTCTTGCATGTTTTGATAATTGCAACTATTCTGATTCTTTTGGCGGGTTTTATTAGAAAATAACTAGTGATTTTTGGCTTCCTTGAAGCCAAGTTATCTGAAATCCCAATATAGTTTTCTCCAAAGATGCTAAATTTTATGCTTTACATTTTTATGTATGGTGTATAGGTTTATTAAATAGAATATGTTGAATAACAAAGTAATATTGGAGTATACAGGTGAGCAAATTAACTTACTCATGTTTCAAGGTCTTCGAAGTTTGGCCAATGTAACATAAAATTGATCAGTTTAAAATATTTGTTTTATTCATTCACAAAAGTTCAGAAAAGATAAAATATGAATGCTTAAACATTTTACAGGCATGCTTCCTAGCTGCAAATGTGCTTAAATTCTGATTTTTGTGTATACAAAATATTGTTCTTTTGTATTTTCTGTTTCAGCACTGGAATCATGGTGCAATTTAGTCTTTAAATATATTTATTTTAAGTCACTTTCACAGTCAATGATTTGACCTCAGAGTGTCTCTTAGTCTTTTATCAGCACTTTCTTTTAACTTTTACTCAAGCCACAATTTTCACATTTTATGTTTATTTAAAAGGGAAACTGTTGCAAGTTCACAATTTCCATCTTCACCACTGTTTTTAAATTTTTTCTATAAGTCAGCAGGTCTTATTTGCGCTTTTTATGAGGTGTACAAAAGAAAAATAGATCCAAACACACATACACTCATGCAAGGGGCAGCATTGGATGTCTCCATCACATATCCCTTTGTCCCAAGATTTCTGACTGCTGCTGTCTGTTTTAGAAGCAAATATGCAGCAAAGATTTATCTGCCACCTAATTATTTTGGTCCGACTTCTTCAGTTTATTTTTACGATATTTGTCTCAACAAACAAACGATAACTTGTAGCATTGGCTTATGGCAAGAAAAATATTTAATAGTTTCTGCATGGACTGTTTCCTTTTCTGTCCTTGACAGCTGCTTCCAACTTGCTAGCTTTCTCTTCAGATTCTTTGTGTGAGCCTCCTCTAGAGGCCATATTGGGTAGTTTTGGTCATCAGGCCAGCTCTTGAGCTGGTAAAGATCAGCTCCTGCTGTAACAATGTGACTGGTTATTCCCAGCAGGGAGCTCTAACTCTATGGCAGGGGGATCGCAGGATCTTCTCCAGCCCAACAATCTGGCACTAAGTTGGTGTAAGTATACTTCCATCCTCCCCTCTCTTGTCAGAGCCTTGCTTGTAACAAGCGCACCCCCCCTCCACAGTGCTGCCCTGGCCCCTCTCCCCTCCCCTTAACCCCACCCAAGCCTTGTTTAATGCCACTCGTGCGTACATTACAAAAAGAAAATGCTTGTTTGACACAGACTACTGTTCACCACTTTTGGCAGGTTTTTTGGAAGGTGTGCCTGCCAGCTGCTTTGGAGTCTACAACAGTGCATAAGTCTAGGAAATTTGTGCTCAGATAGCACATTCAGGCAGTTTTGAACACATAATTCACTAGCAGTTTGTTGATTATCCAGTGCCAAAAGCACTTCATTATGATTTGCGTTGTTCCAGCTTTTACAAAGTGTCCATTACTGAAGTAAAAATCATTAAAAAGCGAGCCAGAACATTGAGCCAGAAGTCATCTGCCAAATAAATTCAAAATGCATGTGTTTGAGATTCCTGCTTGTTTACAAGAAAAATCTACTGCCAAGCTTGTTTCAGAATACCAATACTGTTGCAGCTGCATTTCTTTTCATATTGGCAATACTATTATAGATGCAGTGTGAAATCTGAGCTCTAATTTAGTTAATAGTTTATAGGCTGGAAACAGAATTGACATTTTTGTCCCTCTCAACATGTTAATGTGCCATTTTATGTCCAAACAGCCAGCGGGAATATCCCGGCCCTGCAGAGAGACAAGGATAACACAAACGTCAACGCTGATGTCCAGAAGCTTCAACAGCAGCTACAAGACATCAAGGAACAGGTGAATCTGGAAATAATGAGCTGCACAGAAAAATGAGCTGTGGTCAGGTTAATGTTTGCCTTTTGTTTTAGCATAAACTTCAGAACATGACTTGAAGTGTTTGCTCTGTTTTTTTTTTCCTTCCAGACCATGTGTCCGGTGTGTCTGGACCGGCTGAAGAACATGATCTTCATGTGCGGCCATGGCACCTGTCAGCTCTGTGGAGACCGAATGAGCGAGTGCCCCATCTGCCGCAAGGCCATCGAGCGCCGCATCCTCCTTTACTAGACCTCCCACCGGAGACCCCTCCCTGTTTTAAAGCCCACACTGACAACTCGTGCAACACCACCCTCACAGCAGCTGCTGCCATCCTCACAGCACTCGAATCTGCAAGCCACGTCTTAAAATACATTACAACTGCTCTTTTTAATGTTGTGACCGTGTTCACATGGAATTTCTGTTACAAAGTGTAGAAAAAAAAAAATGAACTGACCCAAGTTGGTTTCGTTGTTTTGTCTTTGTGTCTTCAGTGCAGCCAAACAGAAGCTGGCATGCAGGAATCCTGTTATTTTCCTCCCAACATTGTGTCAAAAGACTTAGTTTTTCCCCAGTATTTTAACTTGATATCTGATTATGGTTTTCTCTCTTTCAAACTGGAGTTCAGACGTACTTGAATATGAACTTAAAAGGCAAATCTAGTATCTTGGATTTGGCTTCTGTGAAGAAAGAGCTCAGTCATTTTTCTTTTCATGTAAAGTTCCCTTGCATGTGTTTCATTTAGTCCCTGCTGTGGTCAGATTTTATTGTATTTCTAAACTTTTATGCAAGTGTTTTGGTATTGGAAACGCAAAATGTTATCTCAATATGCTAATTTTTCCATGACAGTATGGAAAGTTCAGGAAACATGTCTCTGTTTAGAGGTTTGCGTGTTTCATGTAGGCTGATGTGACGCTCTGCATCCCAACTGTCCCTGCAGCAGAAGACCAAAAGTTGTCAGTTTTGCACTAGAAAATTAAAACAAAAAGCTTTTTTTTTCTTTTCACACAGGTTGTGGAGGTCCATTTCAGTTTCGTAACAGTGCACACACTTGAGTCGGTCAGCCTGCAGGTAGCTCACTTCACCTCGTTCTCTGTTTACCAAACTGAAAGAACAGCAGTGTTGCAACACACAGCTGTCGTGTAGCTGTTCAACAATGCATTCAGCTTCTGTCCTCTGTTGTAACTGTTTTCTGCACAAACCCATATGATGCAAACGTTTCTAAAGTATCTCAACACACCTTAATGTTAAACTGTTGAGGCTTGGTGTTATTGTCTGAAGAAACTAACACTTATTAATTTCATTGCTAATTCACCATTGATGAGTTGGTGCCATTTGCTTCCAAAAATCTTCTCGGTTAATTTATATGGGGATAAGGTGCTCTTGTATCTTGTATTAATTTTTAATTTAAGCGTATTTCCTTTTCTCAAACATATATTAAGCTAGAAAATACAATCTATTAGAATATTAGAGTAAATTATTTTGTATTTCTGCCCTAATGATAGGATTTATAGACATCACTGCCTTCCTACTATGTAGCCTCAAGATCTGTCAGACGTTCTTGCTTGGATTTTGTTCAATTATGTGATGTATTTTTGTTGGCAATAGTTTTGTAGCGATCATAGAATCTTGTTTTTTTTTAAAGTAGATATATGTAAGCCTAATTATGTTTATTTCTGTGTTTAAAGTGTCAAGTAACTTTTCATCAGTGTTTTATTTTGGAGAAGAAAAAAAGCTTTTTAAAGCTAGAACTTGCCTTTAAAAGGCAAGTTATGGAGACTGAGATAACTGCTCAATTATCAACCACAAACAAGTTTTTTTTTTTCTTTTTTAGGACTATCAGCCTTACAGTTTTAATTATTTTCCTTGATTAAACACTAAGACTAAGTTAGAAATACTAGTACTTATGGCAGTGTTGTCTTGTTATGGTTTGGTATGAAAAAAAAGCCTGTTTTGAACTTTCTTTAATTTCAATACTTGTAACAGTCCTGTTAAAGCAGTAAGTAGTGTTTTCTTTGGCATGAATGTTTGACATTTGCAGTACGACTCGTATCATTAAAAAACGTTCAGTCTGTATTGCGAACAAGTGCTTTTAAAACAACCATCCAGCAGAAATAAAGTTCTAAATGAACCAAGTGACACTAAAAGTTGTTTGTTTTTATCTCCTCCTGCCGCAGTCTTCATTAGCTTGTTTTTTTTTAAGTTGAGCTCAAGATGTTGTCAGCCTTGTATAAAGAGAAAATTAGCATGTTGTTGCTTTTCTCCTGCTGTGGGGTGTCTGCGCCGCAGAGGAGCCGGGGTAGCAGAGATGGAAGGTGTGTGGGATAATTGAAAATGCTAACGCCTAATAATGACTCGGCACCAATGTGTGACCAATCAGCTGTTCTAATCAAAGAGTCAAAAAAAGGAGAAATAAACTGCAAAAATGGGAATTGGAGACCTGAAAAAGTGATGCTGCCTCTCCAGTGAGCAGTGTGACAACAGAACACCTCACATAGTGCAGAATTATGACCAAAGGTCATTTTGGTTGTCGCTCATTGACTAGTCCATTCATAACGTGGAAGGTTTTAGGCTTGTCTCACAGGCGGCAGCCATGCGCAGCTGCTCATAACGCTACATTTATCATACTTTGTCAGCACACACTGCAGATCAGGATGACATCTTTTTACACCAGCGCAAATCCCTGTGACATTGATTTAACAGCTGGTTTAAACTCTCCAGCTGTGTCTGTCAAACGCTCTTTAAAAAGTCATACAGTTAGCTTTTAAATATGCAGATTTATTGGTCAAAAATGACTAGTTCCTTGACATGTGTGTGTTCTGTGAAGTACTGCTCCCCTGAGCAGTCACAGATGCTGGTTGAAAGAAAAATGATTCAGACCTGAGATCACAGATTTCTACCTCTGCTCAGACACAGAAAGAGCTCCAGTGTTTAATATTTTTGTTTTATGTTGCTGTTTTATTTTGCATTAGAAGATAAAGCAATGAGCTTTATTTATTCACCATTAATTTACAAAATGTCAGCCAGGACACTTCAGCACTGGGCTCTTTTTCTGTGAAGCCATGTTGTTTGATCGGATGCAGTTTGTTGGTTTAGCATCGTCTTGCTGAATTATGCAAGGCTTTCCTGGAAAAAGACTTGAACAAACTTTTATGTACAGTTCTTACATTGCCGGTGTCCAGATGTGTAAACTGCCCATGTCCTAGGCAAAATATGCATCCCCATACCATCAGGGAGGCAAGCTTTTGAACTGTGCTGATTGTCTCCACTCTAGTACAGAGGTTATGCTTTTTTAATTTCTCAATGGATGACTTCCTGAGATAATTTATTTTCTATGTATAATAAGACATGTTTTTGTCCTATGGCCATTTACCGCTTTGCTGTGAGATTTATAAAACGGAATATCAATGGACCCAGATCAACTAAACAAATAAGTTTCCTGGGTTAGGTGAGGGACAAGTTGACTGTCCTGACCTTAGCCCTGTCAAAATGATCAGGGATAAGTTGTGACGCAAAGATCAGTTGCTGACTTTGGAGAAAGTCTTTGCACCAAAGGTGATAATAGAAGAAAGAAATGTCACATGTTAGTGTAATGTTTGTGTCTCCTTGTGGTGTAGAGAATATTAAAAGCTTCTAGACCATTTAGAATAGTCGAGCCGACTGCTCATCCATCTCCTCTGACAGACTGCAGACTCTCGCTGACTGGCTGTCAGGGGGCCGGAGACACTCCTATCAGCCTGATCCTGGGTCGCATCCCTGACCACCTCGCCCAGAGCTTTCAGCCGCGTGAGGGTCCGCAGTGTTTACTGACCAGACTGCTGTGACTGTTCCTCCCACACCAGGAGAGGTCAGCTAATCCACTTGCTGCCCTGCTGAGAGTGAGTGATGGTGGCCCAGCACTGCAGGCCTCACCGAGCAAAAGATAGAGACGAACTGCGAACCCGGGAGAGGAAAGCCTCGGCTGTGTTCACTGGGGGTCAGTGACAGTGACATTCATCTGTCTGTGGGCTCGGCATGCCTCGGGGGCAAGAGGGATGCATCTCTGCCTCCTCAGGCTCTGCCCTTGGCGTTAGCTCTGAAGTTATGAGCTGACAGGAATGAATGTATTCTGGGAAGTTTGACATGCAGGGCTCAGAGAACATCACAAGGTGGCAGCACACCCAGCAGCTTAAACAGTGCAGGCCCCATGCTGTCATAAATTAGATTTTATTTGTGGTGTAAAGGACGACAGAATATAATGGGACTCTTTGTTTGGCGTGACAGCAAGTTATATACTCTATTATTCATGCAGAGGTTGTTCTGGAGTTACTTTAAAGCAATCAGTAAATTATTATTCCCAGTTTTCCAATAAGAAAGCTTAAATTTACTACACATTTGAAAAGAAACTGAACACAACAGGTTTTAATCCCACATTTGCTCTAAAGCTGTGGGAGTAAACAGCGCAAAAGGGGAGTTTATTTTATGAATCTGAGCAGAAACTAAATCCAGAACTAGAGATGTAAGGGAGATGAAAGTTTACTTTTTACACCTGGATTTTCTGTATTAAATAATGAGGCCCCAGAGAAAAATGAATTCCAGTCCTGACATGCTGTTAACCCAAAGTGAATAGGATCTTGAATCTTCACCGCCTGCTGAACTTTTTAACGTTTTCTTGCACACATCACCTTTATGATGTCAGTGCAGAAATCGATTCTTCCATGATTCAGACCACACAGACAGAGAAGGAGGGTGTAATGTTCTGAGCCGGTGAGTTTTGATCATCCTGCCCTGTTGGAAGAATTGATCACTTACTGTCTGAAGGTCCTCTCTCTCTTTTTCTCTCTCTCGTGTTGTCCAGTTCAGAAGTCGGGTTAGATTTATTGTCTCTGTTTATGATCGGGCTGAGCAAAGTGCACTCTGGCTGTCTGGACAAACTCTTCGAGTACCAGAAGAAGAAGGGAGGGGCCTAAACATTTGTGCACGTTTCAATTATTACCTTATTTATTAATACAAAAAGGATCAAACTAAACCTCTTACCTGTTTCTATTCATCAACCTGAGGAAATCAGCTGAGTGTGTGCTGGCACGTTCAAGTCAAGATGTCTTCATCAGCAACATGGATTTGATTCGTTCTACATGCTTTTGTGTTAGTAGTGAGCAACAGCCCCACCTTGCAGAGTGAAGCCATAAAAGTCTGAAATCCTCTCCCACAGATCTCTCCTCGAGACATTTAGGCCGCTGACAAGCTGATTGCTTTATTGATATTGATCTGGGCAAAGTGTCAAAACACTCAGGTTATTGTTATTTACGCACAACAGAGAACACAAACAAGCCTTCTGTTCAATCACTGATTATTAAGATAGATTAATGTAAATGACGTAGTTATGAAACTGTTAATTATACGTCTAAACCAGTTTTGTATTGCCTCGAATCGTGGCATCAGATCAGGAATGTCAGGAAAGTTGTACATTAGGTCACAGACATAATCAGTGTTTGAGGGCAAACTGCATCCATCATAAATACTTTATTTGCTTTACTTTCTGGGGTATCAAAAAGAAGTAATTTTGCAGTTTTATTCGCTTTCAGATTTGATCCCGAATATACATAGCTATATATATATTTTTTTATTTTTAATTAGAAGTTTTATTTAACTTTTTTTTCCTCAACCAAAAATATCAGGCTTTTGCTCCATTGGTCGTATACCAGCATGTGCCGTTCTTATCAACAAAGTATAATCAGAGACTGGAGCCTGCAGGCCACATTTACAGTGCAAATGTTATCATTTCGATGACACTTTAAACAGTCTTTATCAATATATAGTCATTCAAAGTTTATGAGCATTGATAAAATGCCACTAACAAGCAGGGTCATTATAATTTGCAGCTACGGGACGTGATTCAAGATTTAAATGTGTTTTTTCCTTATTTAAACTTTTTAGTGACAAAAACAGTCTGCAAAGCAGCCCGGGGGCAAAAAAGAACATTGATTTTCTGCTCAGGAAAAAAAAAAACAGTCGAGTGAGTTTAGCAGAATCTTATCACCACATTATCTTTAAAACAGTAGGTTATCATAATTGCTTACTTAATAATTCTATAAACCTGTGGAGCTGTAACCTTTGCCTGGACAGTAAACTGCTTTTGATGCTGAGACTGAAAAAAAGATTTCTAAACAGCTTAGAAATGCTGCAGCTTAAAGGGAGAGTTTAGATTTTAATTTAATTTTTTTTGTTGTTTGTTTGAAATGGGGTGCTGTGTAAAGGATATGAAGAATAAATATCTTACCTGTTGGTGATACCATTTTACACAGCCTCAGTTTGGAGAAACAGAGTTTTGATCTGACTGGATTGACAAGTTAACAGCATGTTGGGCAACAACTGAAGTGGATTGCTGACATTTTAAAATAACCTAAAGTACAAATACTTCATAGCAGTTTATGCAAAAAGCTACTGTATTTTTTTAAACTATTACACTACTGTCAGTTTTGCTTATAAAAATTATTTTGGTAGAAATATGATATTCCTGCAGGAAGTGGTACAACTACCTACTGCTGCTGCTATTTGAGCTTGCAAAAAAAACCAAACAACTGTAGACTTCTATTTACATTCATGAGATGTGTGAAGCAGTTTGCAAATAAACACCAAGACAAGAGCAAAAAACATTGTCCCTCCACCTTCAACAGCAAGCAGTAATATTCATGCAGTACAAAACCAACAAAGATAAAAAGGTTTTTATTTGTATGAACTGCTGTAAAACTTTAAATAAGTTATTATTAATATTATTAAATTATTCAAAATAGCAGAAATTATCTTTGGCGTTTGCTGTTCGCTCATCTGTCAGAATAACCTGTAATTTTCCTAATGTGTGTTCTTTCAATGCTTTATCTGCAACAGGTTAGATGATAATTGTTCACAATCATTTGAAAGAACTTTCAGAAGATGACTGTAAACCACTGTTTTAATGACTGCAAAAGAAGAATCAATGTAAAACGTGATTACCTTTAACTTAAGCAATACAAATGGGGGTGGGGGTGGGGGTGGGGGGGGGTTAAAGAAATTCACTATAAATGTATGAAAACAACTCTTTGACGTAATGAAACAATTGTCGCACTGTGGCTCTCTTCTGATGTGATTAGTTTCACACCAGTACAAGCCTGCCGAACAATGGCGTGGCCGTCCTTAATCAACAAGTGCAAAGCTCATCACATTCAGCTCTCAGCTAAGCAAACACAGTGGTGTTGATGACTCTGTCCTCCTGCGTGGTCCCAGGTGAGGATTTTCAATCACCATTCAAACCCCGTGGAAAGTTCAACAAGTTGCAATCGCTGTGATCTCTAAGAAAAACAAAAAGCAAATCCAAACTTTACTGAATTCCCCAGAGTGATGTTTTCTACTCTGTTTCTTGCAGGTTTTTCTTCAGCGCGTCACCCCCCCCCCACCCCCATCCCTAAAAACAAAGGGGCTTCTACGGAGGCAACAAATGCTACAATGTGCTTCTGGCAGGTGTTTGCTTCTGCCGAGCAGGCAGTAACCTTGGAGGGAGTAGACAGGAATGTAACAGTTCTATCAGATCTCACAGGGAAATTACTGACTGCAAATACGTATTTTTTTTTGTTGTTGTTCAGAGAGAAAAATCAATGTTCCAGAGTCCATCGTAAACTGGCTTTTTATTTTTGGTAGGTTCCAACTATGTGAAACAAGCTCAGAGTGACCCCTGGAAAAAATAGTTAATGCCTAACTTCTTTATCTTTGCTTTACAGCCGAGGCTTGTACCTCCAAATCAATACGTGATACACAAATATCTCAGGGCTCCATGTTCTGGACTGAGACCGGTGACGAAGGCCTGAGAGTTAATCAGCTTTACACCACCTGGCAGAGAGGATGGTCTTTTTCTTTAGGTCTGAGGCTTCTAGTAGAGTCAGCATAAAAGCATGATCATAAAGGAGTTCATGTGTCACTTATTTTTGAAGGTCAAACGGAACATGAAAGAATTACAAGTGACATTTTGGTGACGTTTACTTTGAGTCTACTAAGAGAAATTCTTCTCTTCATATCAGTGAAATATTGTACATCTTTATCTGTGTTACAAGTGAAATCAGAAACAAACTCAGTTGAACCAGCTAAATTTATGCTTTTAGAATAGATTATAATCAACTGCTGCTGAAAGATAAACTAAAAATGTTCCTCATACTCTCAGGACTAACTGATTGCATTAGTTCTGTATTTAAAGTTTTGCTTAAACTATTGGATTCTTGTCTATTACCAAATTATCACATGAAACCCTAAACAGATTTTATCGAAACTTTCCTGAAATTTTCATTGGGTTTACTTCTTTAACTGATTAACTTTTGGAAACAAACCAAATCAAGATGGCCATCACAGCCAACTGACCTTACAAAACACAAAATAGGCTTGAAGTCAGACAGTTTTATAAACATTGAGTTAAATTTTGGTGTAGCTGTGAGTCAATACAACACTCTGAGCATGACAGAACTTGGAAGTTTCTCAGAATAAAGTATCAGTCATGGGCGACATGCATCCTTACAAGGAATGTTAGTTGTTGTTTTTTTAAAAATCATTTATTAGGTTTTGCTTTCCCTTTGAGCTAGAAAATGAAAAGTTTTCCTGGAGTATTTCCAAGCTCCACTGGAAGATTTTTTTTTCAAGGTGCTTTGTTGCACGGAAGGTCTCAGCAGCTTGGGAATTCACCATCTGGACCTTGATATCAGACCATTACTTACCCCCACCCCACCCACCAGCTCAGAAATCAGCTGAAACTAGCTTAAGTGTTTGTAAAAAATAAACGACGAGCCTCAGTTTCTGCTCTTCTCTGAGTTTTTGCTGAAAAGAAAAAAAAAAAAAGTTGATAACTGTCTGTGTTTGGCACTCCGTCTCTGCAGACCTTGTAGTAAATCAACAGAGTGGCTCCCAGACAGATAAAATGCCACACAAGAGTTTCAGAGGCCAAAAGCAGGTTCCAGTTCCCATCCATGGTGAGAGAAAGGAGCTTCCACTTAAAGAGGGCAGACATCCCCCCCCCAACCCCACTACCCTCCCCAGTTTGCTGATAGTAGCTGGTAATCTCTGAGGCTGACCCGTCAGTCAGGTCCTGGAGACAGATGACGTGAGGCCCCTGATAGGCTGTCTCCAGAAGAGGAGACACAAGCCGGCCGCACGGGCTGCTGGGATGGAGAGCAGAACCTGTGAGGTGACGGACAGATGGATGGTGTCGGGGAAGGGGTGGGAGGGGGGTTATTAAGAAGAAATGAAGACAACTTGAGTCAGGGAGGTGGTGGAGGAATGCCAAAGCAGAGTGAGGTGGGGGTATGGAGATGGTCTCCTGATGAGCAAGGAGACAGTTCTTTGCTGGAGATCAGTGCATGGGTGACAAAGTTTACTTAACACCAGCCCACAGGTCACCGGGGGTGGGGGGCAGAAGGAGGAGCAGAATGTTCCAACCCCCTCAATCCCGCCCAGCTCAAAAAGTGAGATTTTCGTCACAACAGAAGATCTGGAGGACAGTGAGAAGGTGAAAAATAGGTGCTAAAAAATAGCAAAAGACTAGCTGAAATATAAAAAAGCAAAAGGTTGGTTAAGGCCAAAATAGCAAAACATTAGCTAAAAGCTAAATGTAGCAAAATCCTAGTGAAGAGCTAAAAGTACCAAATGACTAGTTAAGGACTAAATGAAGAGGAACTCTAAGAAAAAAAAACTTAAAAGCATCAAAGGTTTTGTCTATTAAAAAGCTAGCTAAAAGTACAAGAATGTTAGTTAAAAACTAAAAATAGCATATAAAAAAATGTAAAAGCATTCTGAAGCAGATTTCAAATAAAATCACGTTTCTGAAGAAATTCAAGAGATCCCAATGCATTTTAAAAAATTCTATATGATGTCAAACATTTGGAAAAGTAGCTATAAAAGTTGCTAAAATCAAAATTCATAGCAACCATCTTCTGAACGAGCTGAACATTTTAACTTATGGCCTTATGTCTAAAATAGAATAAAGTATGCAAAGATACTGGGGTTGGAATTCAGAAAAATTTAACAAAAGAAAAACAATCTGCACCAAAAATGCAATTGTTTTGCATCTATGTGACCACTTGCAGGCTTTTTCTGCACCCAGGTGCTTATCATTCTTCCATCCTACCTTCTTGTTCCTTAATGGTGTCACCACCCCTGTGCTGCATTTCTCCACTTTTTGTCCCTACATGCTCTAACAGAGATGTACTGTCACCAAGCAACTGACAAATGCTATCAGTATGACTTCAGTGTGTCAACAAATTCAAAGTAATCCTGAATGAGTAGCGATATCATTTGTTTAATGTGAAGATGTTATCTATTTTTAACACAGCGTTGGGCGATCTGATTGGTTGTTAATCAAAGTCTTGACTTCAGCCTGAATTAATACGGTGCACCGAAGTCCCACAATGGCAGCTACTGCCCATAACTCCATATTAGATTAGAGGGGATTTTTATCGAGCTAGCTTCCTGTTTCCAGATAGTACAGTGACAACACTTATCTCCAGATATTCCCTTATCAAAAAACTATTTTGTGAGAGAAATAGACACTGTTTTTTTTTTTTTTTTAACATTGCGGGGCACTGCACCTTAGGTTCCCTGGTACAAGGGTCTGTTTGCACTGCTCGCTCGCACTCACACACACGCACACACACACACACACTTCTGTCTGCTTTGATAGAGGAACATTAGCATTGTTTTAATACTCCTTTAATGTCATTGCTTTTAGGTTTTCATCAAGCTCTCAGCTTGTATGTGCACAGCTAAAAGAAAGCAACAAAAAAAACAGCAATAAAAGCCATTAATAGAAGGATTCAGCTTTAAACTGGATTTGGATGAATTGCTGTACGTTTAGTTGCGAGTGTTTAGACTGCGTAGCGAGTGAAAGAGGTCACCAGAGGTTATACTGACCTGAGCTCAATTCTTATGCCTGTATTTATCAAAACGTCAGGGCAGGCAGCATGGGGTTGTGTTCTTTTTTCTTTTCTTTTTTCATTTTTTGCATGACTGTGTGCACATTTGCACACGCGCGAGTCTGAAATAAAGATACCGAGAAGCAGAGGGTTAATTCTTGAGGCTACAAAAAGAAAAGAAAAAAAAAAGATTTGGACAAAGGCATTTGTGTGCATGTGCGAAGCCAGAAGGCCGTCTGGGGGAGTCGGCGTGCAGATAGCACACACTCCTGTGGATATGACCCTGAAAGGATAGCAGCAACAGAAGGGAAGAAAAGGGTGAACATGCCAGACAATAAAGTTTTGTTGAGTATGATTGAGTTTTATAAAGCTGGACAAAATGTCAAGCAAATTCTTTTTTTTCCACCAGACATCTGTTGGCATGGAAAGACAATATGCCCAACAGCATTTAGACTTATTTTTTCTGTCTCATCCCTGTAAAAAGGGCTGCAGGTGCTTGGGCCGTGGGCCAGTGTCTATAGGGGCCATGTTAACTATTAACACAACCATATAACGCTGTTACTGATTACTGCCTCTCACTCTTGAGACTCCCATTAACCTGAGTCACAGGTAGGAATCCCTCAAAAGGTGTGGATCTGTGTGTGTTCAAGCTCCTGTGGTGTGGATCCCGTAACACCTGCACCTCGTCGGGCTAGAAAACCAACCTCCCACCCAGCCATAATTCTCTGTCCCCATCCCTCTTTGGCGTCCTTCCCTCCCACACCTACGAGCAAGTCAGTCCCCGTTTTTTCCACCGGAACTTTTCAAAGACCTTCATGATGACCTTTATCCTTTTTTGCCATAAAACGCAGATATGTAAAGACTTTGTGTGCAGAGTTAACAGGGCTGGGGTTGGACATGTACTGCAGGTTCTTTACTATGAGACAAAGGTCTAAGGCGTAGAGGACAATGATGAATGAGCATGTGCAGTCAAAACAAGTTCTGCTGCTGAAGAATTGGATTAAACTTGATCACATTATTGTGTAATTCCTGATTTGTCGATCACTTTTCAGTTTTTTTTTTCTCTGTGGTTTTTTTTCAAACTCTAACTACTTTGGCAAAACATTCAGCACAATCAAGAGAATGGTTCTATGACCTTTGGGTTTTGTAACTTTTATTATTAAATTTTTACCCCCCATAGAAATACATTCCAATTTTTAAAAAAAACTAATTCTGAAACATTTTTTTTCACATACTTGCTCCTTAATTTTGTCTTTTTATGCTTCTATTAGGTTAAACCAGTCTTTTGCTCCTTGACACGTTTGCTACTTTTAGCACATTTTCTGCTTCTTTTAGCCCTTAGCTAGCTGTTTGCTATTTTTAGCAACCATTCTGAGTCATGTCAGGTATCTGACAGTTATCAGGAAAGTGAAAGGATCCAAAATCTTGTTGTTTCTTGTTTTGCTACTCCACTGAAAACATTTTCCATGGCATTAAGATCAGTAATTAGGTAAAAACTTCTGTCAACTTTAAACAGTTTAGCTTGAGAGATTTCAAATGTAATTTTCCTGCAGTTGGGAAGTTACAGGAACAGCCGTTACAGCAAAGTTAGAAAAATGTGCTCTTCACATAGGTGGTGCCTCTGAAAGAATCATGACATCACATAAAAGCACAAATAACTTGGTTTAACTTGAAAAATATGGATGTGTAGATGATTCCCATAAATATCAATTTTAATGTGCAAAGATGATTAAGGCTAAGTTTACTCGTCACTTGGTCCAACCAAGTTTCTCAAGAGTTTTCCTACGTACACATCTACCCAGTTCAGGTTACTTTTCTATAAAGCTACTGCCAGCATACCAAACCTCACATTTCTGAGGTATAATTTTAGGTAATTGTCAAACGTTTTTGAGTGCAGGCTCAGAGTTTCTTATTCCATAATTAATAATTTAACCTCCTAATATGTTCGATTAACTAAATATTTAAAAAAACAATCTCTAGTTTCTGAATGTGTGGCATAAAGTGGAAACATGTCAGTTTTAATATTTAGTTTTTCATGTAGCATGTACAACTTCAGAAGTTTTTAAAGCTTATCATTTGTGAAAGTATATATTGTAAAGAAAGAAATCTGAAAAGCAGGGCAGTAAAGATTTTTTTTAATATCTTGCAAAGGACTGATTATTGCTGGGTCATTTTTACACATTGTCACACTGTATCACACTGAAAGATAAAAGCAGCGCCATCTTTGCCTTGATTCCCAGTTGTTATCATGTCGCACTAATCTTGTTTTATGGATATTGTCAACCAGTCCAGACCTCAAACCTCAGTGATGTCTGTCTGTCTGGATGCAGCTTCTTGAATCCAGAAGGCCGCGATCTGGCAAATCTGTAAACATGGAGCTTAGTGGAGCCAAAGCCGCTGACCAGCATCTATCAAACAACCAAACAACACACACACACACACACACAACCACACACTGGTCAGGGTTCATCTTTGTGTCAAAGGAAAAAAAAAGGTTAAAGGGCAAACTAGAGGATGAAGCCTTTGAAGTTTAGAAAAAGATTTATTTGGGTCCTTGTTTGGAGACCAACAGTTTTCTCTAACAGCACATATTTTATATGCTCACATTGTGATCATACGGCGTAGCTGGTATAATAAAACGGTGCTGATGTGGACGTGACTTTGACGGCAAGGGGAAGTGGAGAATTCAGTCAGCTCAGCTGCATCTTTTTTTGGTCTCCTTTGTTGGAGCCTGCAGAGCAAGTCACAATAAGGGATTTAACAGTACGTGCTTCAGATCACCCTGATATGGCCTTTAAAAAAAAAAAAATCAAACATGTGAGCTAAAACTGTTGAGGACCACTGCTGTTGAAGTGTAAATTTACTCATGTGGCAGATTTGTATTTGAAGCCAATTCGTCGGGTTAAAAAAACGGTTACGACTCACTGTTTAGTCCACGGTTTCCACCTACAAGGACACAAATCTGTCTGAGATATTTGTCTCCCACCATGGGCAAACAGAAAGCCAGAGGTACAGTCAGAGAGGCCACAAAGCAACGACTGGTGTATTTGACAGCAATCTGATAAAACCATAATTGTAGCGTACAGAATACATATGTTTTCAGTCAAACAAAAGCCCTGGTCACACCATAGAAACGGCCTCTCAATGTTTTCATTGTCTGGCAAATGACTAAAGTGAAGGAGAGGGCGACAGAAAGCTCCGAGCCAGACTGCGAGTGTGTTTAATGTGTGCAGAAGGGGAGGTGTGTGTTCAGTGTGTGAGGCGCAGTCAGAGAAGGATAAGCGCCGCGCAAAGTCGGCCATGTCTGGTGGAGCTCCAGACCCTTTTCAATGAAGCTTAAATCTTATCAGATTTTCGACTTATTTGTTCTTCTGACTGAAAAGCTTTAGACCCTTTTTTTTTCTCAGAGAGAATTTTTAAATAAAGGTCAAAATAGGTATTTGTCATTTCATTCCTGCAGTAACTGGACAGGAATTTCAAAGTTTATTTTGTGTTTCTTGTGTTAAAAAGTTGATCTTTAACGGACTGAAACAGAAAACTTTTTTATTTTAATTTATGTCTAACCATTTATCTGAATCCCTCCAGGTTTTTGATAGGCTATATTTTTAATAGTCAGTTTTACCACAAAAACGAACAAATCTGCCACTTTATAAAATTATTTTACATAAAAAAGTCACAAAAATACAGACAAGCAAAACAGATTTTCTTCTATATTATTTTATAATATTTATACAGTGAAAATGGTACAAATAAATTATCCTCTGCATAAAAATATGCAAATGAAAAAGACATGTTTTACTTAAGAACAAAATTTGAATGTTTTTTTTTTTGTTTTTTTCAGCAAAAAGCAAGAAAATGAGAAACTCAAAGCAATATGATCATGGTGAAACAGAGAGATAAAATTTACAGAGTTGGTTCCTGGTTCTTCGTGATGTCATTCATTCATTCTCTTAATGCAGACAGATTTTTATTCTTATTCTTCACACTTGCGCACTGATAGCGCTTTTCATACAAGCTAAACTAAGAGGGAGACATGACCGCAAGCCATTAAGAAGACCCTGAAACTGATGCATCCAGTGGAAACCACCCAATCACTTCTACCTGAACCTGAAATTTTAAAGAAATCCTCTCTTCCTTCCTTCCTCTAACCTTCTTGTCTGTCCCTCAGGTTGGAACGTAACAGTTGCTTGATTGTTTCACTTCAACAACACATCCCTGTCTCATATCTGAGACTTTGTAGACCTTGAGAGCACGAGCGGGTCTGCAAGGCCTACCAGCTGCTCCTCCACGGAACCCAGCATCCGCTCGCCCCACCACACACCACCCACAGCCATTGTACCATCCACCACCTACTCACTTCTCCACTGTCTCCGCTCTGCTATCAGTGACGTCGTCTCAGCCCAAGGCTGTTTTCTCTCAGCCGTGAGGCTCCAAACAGCTGATTGAGGGAAAGTCACAAAGTGAACATGCAGATCTGACCTTCTCTCCTGAGACAAAACACACAGAGAAGGGCTGGCTCCACAGGATGGAGACGCTGGCATGGAAACAATAACACCAGCTCCGAATCAGCACAAGAGCTGAGGCTCTGTTTTCCAGAGACCAATGCAGAAAGATGTTTGGCCCCTGGAGGGACATTTTGGTCTCAAAACAGGGTAATGGATGAAACTGGAGACTGACTGTAAACTAATGAGCGCTTTACAATGTTGTTTTTAAAGATCCCAAGACCTAAAACTGAATATGTGAGAGTAAATCTAGAGAGGAACACATAAAATGAGCCTGCATGAATAAAATTCACCCCAAATATCCACCTTCTCAAAATCTTAAGATAAATCAGGCAGAACAGACCCACTTCTGTCTCTAAAAATCACAAAATATTCTTCTTCTTAGATACATTATACTTGTAGCGCTCCTGTTTTGTTTGGAATCACTTTATCTTCCATTGTGTTAATGACATTTTAAACACTCAGGTTTTATAGGCAATGGATGGAGGCTTATCTGACTGTGTGATTCTTTCCAGGTAAAGTTTTCCTTGATGGAACAGAGAGATTTCCAGTTTTCTCCGTGATCATTTTTGTCCCTAAAACACCAGACATTTCCTAGTTCTGTCTCAGATTTTTTGGAAAAAAAAACAGATACACAAACTGAACTAAATCACTCTTTTTAAAGAAAACTATAAGACGGTGTTCTGATTCAGCATTAGTGAGATAAATCGTATGCCATGTGGCAAAGGATTTGCCTCACTATCTGTTTAACCCTTCATGACATCACAGTTTGTAGATAAATTCTGTAACTACTTGGTGCTCCAGATTAGCTCAGCCTTAGCGTGTCCTAAATCAAAATTTTATTTAGCCTCCATATGATAGCAGGACAAACATCTCTATCTCCGCGATGTTCTCCCTGCTGCTTCGTTTCAAGGAGAAAGAGATTAGAGCTGTACAAAGTGATTAAAATGTGATTTCTGAATATGCTAATGTTGATGCATGATTGGAGTCAAAGTTAAAGGAAAAAGTCAAGCAAGCCCTGGACATCATGGCACCAAAGGGATATCTTGGAGAAACAAATAACAGCGGATATGATAAATCACAGACAAATCACAAATGAACATGTAGGAAATTTCCATTTATTCCCTCCAAGCGCAAGTTTCCTTCAGGTCGGCTTTAGCTGCATCCCAACACTAAACACACACACACACACACACACACACACACACACACACACACACACACACACACACACACACACACACACAC